>LTAE01000046.1:132338-149438 GCA_001647135.1 Pontederia paniculata
TCATCTCCATCTCTCTCTCTCTCTCTCTCTCTCTCTCTCTCTCTCTCTCTCTCTCACTCTCTCACTCACTCACTCACTCACTCTCACACCAAGCAGGACATGGATGTGATGTGGCTGAGAGATCCATTTCCAAATTTGCACCATTATGGAGATCGAGACCTGCAAATTAGCTGTGACCGCTACAACGGCCGGCCGGCCGACGAGTCCAACCCCATCAACACGGGGTTCTACTTTGTGGCCTCAAACAACAGGACCATTGCACTGTTCGACGAGTGGTACGCTGCGAGGAACAACTCCAAAGGCATGAAGGAACAGGACGTGCTGCACAGAATGAAGCATGAGGGAGCATTCGGACGGCTGGGCGTCAAGGTCAGGTTCCTGGACACGGCATACTTCAGCGGCTTCTGCCAAGTGAGCAGGGACGCCGCGAGGGTGACCACTGTTCATGCGAACTGCTGCAGGAGCATCAAGGCGAAGCACGCGGACCTCACGGCGGTCGCTGAGTTCTGGAAGAAATATAATACGGGAACGGTGTCAAATGCGACATGGCCGCCTCATCACAAGGCGTGCGTTAAGTCGTGGACGGTGAAATTGATGCATGAGTGCGTGTTTTAGGTTTTCAAGTTTTTCTTGCACTTTTATTTTAATTTCTAGTATTCATTTTGATTTTTTTTTCTTTCCATTTTGAGTACTCAGCAGATATACCTCAACGTTTGTTGCAACACAACAACTATCTCTGATCTTTTTCATCTAAAAAATAAATCACTTATATATATATATATATATATATCGTCACGAGATTAAAATTTATATATTATGACGTGTAATATGTATTATTATAATTTATATAAATCACATGTGCACTTTTTGTATATATCATATAGTGTGTGTATATATATATGCAAAAAACTTGGAATAGGGTTGTAATTATATATGCTTAACAATTATTATATTTTTTTTCCAAAGAGCA
Organism: Pontederia paniculata; assembly: GCA_001647135.1. Classification (NCBI taxonomy): domain Eukaryota; kingdom Viridiplantae; phylum Streptophyta; class Magnoliopsida; order Commelinales; family Pontederiaceae; genus Pontederia; species Pontederia paniculata. The sequence continues at coordinate 133,309 of LTAE01000046.1, forward strand.
ACTCTCAAGATGATAATATAATATAATAAAAGAACAGGGCAATGCAGAGGGTGTATGCAAGAACATATAAAATATAAAATTTATTCAATTCGATAAAACTAAAAAAAAGTTAGACCCAAATGAAAATTAATTTAGTTTCTAAAAGTAATAAAATCATACTATTAAATTATGCCTCCTAATTAAATTTAAAAATATTTATAAATTTTTAATTTAATTAAAATATCACTCTTTTTTTAACATTATTCTTAACTCTTATACTCTTTGTTATTAGCACGAATTATTTTGATATATAATTGAATGTGAAAGTTATTAAATTATTTTTAATGTAATTATATTGAACTTGAATATTTCAAACTAATTTGATGTAAATTAGGATTAAAATGGTGTATTGATATAAACATTGAATTTTTATTTGATGATAAAATATTTAATTTAATGCAAAGTTTTATTATGATTAATTATTATTTTATAAATATTGTTTTCCAAAAAATAATCAATGATTCAAAGAAACGAAATTGCCCAAGTAATTTTTTCCTCTTTAAATGATTTTAAGGTGATCATTTATACTTATCGCTCGAAATTTTAAATGTTTTTTAAAGCAAAAAAACATTTAAAAAGGTGGAAAAAATTAAAGTCGATAAAGAAGGACCACATATTGCATATTTATGTGCCTTGATGACCTATTACTTTTTTAGGAGGGGCACCCTAGATCAAATAAGAGTCATTAATGAAGTGCTAAATAGATTTTGCAAGCAATTATAAATCACTAGCCTTCCTTCCCAAATCAATGATATCTGTGGGTAAGTATCGTAGTGTCCCTCTCGTACATGAGCAGGGTAAAGAGAGACCATTTTCAATATATAATCACAATAGTGTAGATGAATATGAGTGGTTGGGTTGTCTCATCTCTTTCCTTAGCGAGTTGATGAGTTTCTAGATGAGGATGACATTTGAAATTGACTTTGTTTGATCAATTCTTTCATTTCAAGATTATGCATGACATGGATCACTTTGTAGCCACATATAAAGGACTAGATGAGGCATATAAAATTTTATGAAATGAAAATAGTATGGCAATTTCTCGACTAGCTTATCTTATGAATTATTGTATTGCAGTAAATGTGATTATTGCAATATAATTTGAGACTTTATATGGAAATAGGATGATATTGTGTTCGAAGTTTCCTATGACTAGTTGGGCATAACAAACTGATGACTAATATGGAGATATATATGATATCTATGTCAATATGGGCCTTGTCATATATGCATACTCAGCCAAGAAATAACCACCCATATCCTTAGGGATTGTTATATGGTAATAGGCAGTCATATATGCATACTCAGCCAAGAAATAACCACCCATATCCTTAGGGATTGTTATATGGTAATAGTGCCTATTTGGATGTAAATTATTCCCAATGGTAGGCTACTAGTTTATTTTTCCTGGCCTTTACACAATTGGACCCTAGGTAGACACACTTGGTATCTATTTTAGAATGGCATGTTGATGTTTTATGGACAGTGAAAATGGTTTGATATTCAAGAATGACCATAATCCATGTTGTCTCGAGCATCCTTAGGTTAGTGGATAGCTTTAGTTTATCGAGGATGATGGAAATCATTATTGCTGCCCACATTTACGTAAGATCGCTTGGAGTTGCGTGATCCTGAGATGGATTAAGATTAATGTGGATGGCACAACCAAGTGTAAGAGGGGGTCGCTAGAAATGAGCATGAAGAGTAGCTACTTGATTTTATGGCAAAACTTGTCACCCTGCTAAGGAATGGAGGAAGAGATGCAAAGGATTTGAATTGGCCTATGAATGGCATAACAATGGATGAATGAAGATTGTTATAGAAACATATTATATAATGGCACACATATCTCCACAGGACTTATTCCTCATTCCATGAAGTGCTTCTACGTTCAAGTCCACTTAGTTGTAACATGACATAATATACANATATATATATAGTGAAACACTCCACCTCAACCATGTCCTCTGTCTTTACCTCCACCTATGCCTTCTCTTAACCAAGTGAACATAAATTACCTTTTATGGTGCACACAACTTACACCATTAATTTACAACTTCAAACTTGAAGGACATATTGACAGCTTCTCACCATGTCCTCAACCTCTTGTTGCTAATGTCATTCCACATATTCCTTCTTCCTCCTTATATCTCTCATGGAAACGTCATGATCAACTTTTAGTGAGTTGCCTCCTTTTTTCTCTCTCTCTAAAGAAGTCCTTCCTCTTGTGGTAGGCCTCAAAATCTCTCGTGAGGTTTGGAAAGCACTTGAACACGCCTACGAAGCACCTAAAGAGACACAACTTCTTCGGCTTCAGATGAAATTGCATAATCTGAAGCAAGGCGATTTATTCGTTGTTGCCTACCTCTGACAAGCCAAGCTAATATCCGACGAACTTGCCTCTGCCGGCCGTCGTCTCTCAACATCAACTTTCGATGTCATTGTCTTTAATAATATACATGGAGATTACATTAGCATTGTTGCGTCATTCTCCTTTAGAAATGTTCCGACTCCATTTGTGGAACTACATATCATTCTTACGTGTCAAGAGATTCATTTTGACAAACAATCGGTTCCAGCTAGAATTGTCTTCTCGCCTGCTGCAAATTATACTCATACAACTTCTTCTCGCAATAGTCAGAACAATCATAGGATCAAGGTTGTGATAGCAACAACACACAACTTTGAGACCCTTGTCCTATATGTGAAAAGGCAGGACATTGTTCGTACTACTGTGAGTACTACCATACTGCCTCCATTAATCCTTAAGCCTATGCAGCAACTCAAATAGAACCGTCGTCAAATTCAATATTGAGCAATTATAAAAAATGGTTTCCTTACACTTGAGCAACCAACCATGTCATACCAAACATTGCATTTATTCAATCAACTGAAATGTACAATTCTCCCTACCAAGTGCAAGCTGGCAACGGTAACCATCTACCCATTCACAACGTCATGAGCACCGGGCGGTTGAACAACTAAAGAGAACCCACTAGTATTTAAAAAATCTATTCACCTACTCGTCCTCTCACTCTTCTTAACATTTTTCATGTTCGCAACATCTCCAAACATCTCGTGTTTGTACGTCAATTCACAATTGAAAAATAATTGCTTTCTTGAGTTTTATCCTAATAATTTTGTTATAAAGGACTAACTGCAAAACTCATAAGCTGCTACTTCAAGGATGAATTAAGAATGACTTTTCTTGAGTTTTATCCTAACTACAGAACTCATAAGCCGTTACTTCAAGGATGAACTAAGAATGGTTTGTACCATCCTCTTCTGAGTACTCCACCATAAGCGTTGCTCAATCATATTTCCTCTAGCACATGACATGCTCGCCTTGGCCGCCAACATCACTAGACATTATATTTTATCTTGAATAAACACCATCTACCTCATCGTCATCAATGTTCCACTAGTAGCTGCTCCTCTTGTCTGCAAGGAAAGGCTATACTAATTGCATCTCCCGCCCATTAACCATTCAAGCAAAGATCCTCTAGAAGTGCTCTTCACGAATATGTTGAGACCATCAATTTTTTTCATTTTTTAGATGACTTCACTCGTTACTTTTTATTGTTTACAATATTTCATAAGTCCAGTGAAATAAATTTTCCCTAATTTTTGTCAGTTTCTTGAACGTCAATTTGCTTATAAATTAACCAGTCTTCAAATTGACAGAGGTGGTGAGTTCATAGCTTCGTCGGCATACCTTCGCTCGCATGGTATCACTCATCGCCTCACTCATGTGCATTGGCATTAGGAGAATGGTGTCATTGAATGCAAAATTAGTCATGTTGTTGAGACAACTTTAACATCGTTATCGCATGCATCCTAACCCAAACTTTTGCACTTTGCTGCGGACACTACAATTCATCTTATCAGTAGACTTCCTACTTTGGTTCCTAAAAATTCCTCTCCTCTCCAACAACTACATCGAGCACCCCTAGATTATCATTTTCTCATTATCTTCGGGTGTGCTGTTTTTCCATTCACTCGCCCCTACAATAGATATAATTCCAAACTCGTGATCTCCCTATATATTTATTGGCTACTCATCATATTCCATTTGATGCATATGCTACCATCCATCAATTGGTCATCTTTACATCTCGCGCCATGTCCAATTCAATGAGTCCTCATTTCCACATCGAGACACAACTCCACCCAACCCATTACAAATGCCGCCTCCAACACCGTGATTCTCTTTGGCATGTCTCCCTTCTTCCTCAACATCTACAACTCAACAACCTTAGCAATTTGAGCAAACATCGCCTTCCACCCCTAGCTCTACTTCGTCATTACCATTACCAGACCCTACCCCCGTCTCCAAAACACTTAAGACCTCACAAATCAATTAATTAATGTTTCCTTGCCGAACTCAAAGCCCTCAACATCTCCACTGCCACAAAACCAGATCATAGATGCTACAACATAACTTGCAAAAAAAAAACATTGGCGTGACGCAACGTCTCAAGGTTCATGGCGCTCCTAGAAAATGACATATATAACCTAGTACCTCGAACACCTAATATGAATGTCATTGGTTGTAGGTGGATTTTTCGCATTAAGCTCAAGAAGAATGATAGTAGTGTCGACAATAGTCTCATTGTCAAAAGCTTTCATCAAACTCTGAGCATTGACTACACTCAAACATTTAGCCCTGTCCTTAAGCCAACAATAATACACCTCTGGTTGTCAAAATCGCGATCTTGATCATAAGATCGCACAATATTGCGATCCTACCAAGGGTTGACGATCTCGATATTAACAAAATGATCAAATTTAAGGATCGATAGGATCGTAAGATCGGTAAGATCGTAAGATCCTACCATGTTAGTTTATTTTTTTCCCTTTTTTGCATATTTTCTTTTAAAGAAGTATATATTATAATGGTAATATATTACATTGTATTTTCAAAAAAAAATTAAACATAAAAAAGTGACAAAATAAATATTAAAATTATTTTAAAAAATGCTAAAAAATAATTGGTTATATATTTTTTTAATGGACACACACACACACACATATATATATATATATATATATATATATATATATATATATTATTTTTCTCAATAGAAAATATAAATTATTGTAATAGTATATTATAGTAAATTTATAGAACTTTATTTTTAAGCATATAAAGTTTTAAAGTCATAAAAATAAATAACAAATGTAAAAAATATTAAGATATAGCTAACAAATTATTAAATATATGTATATCTTAATACATACATACATACATACATATATATATATATATATATATATATATATATATATAAGATCTTATGATCATCGATCCGATCTAATGATTTTTGATCTTATCACCCCTTCTGATCTTATTTAGGATCCCGATCTTGACAACCTTGGGTATACTTCATGTTGTCACTTGTTGTCTCCAATGGATGGTCTCTCCGACAACTTGACATTGCCAATGCTTTTCTTTATGACAACTTAGATGAAGTTGTATATATAGAACAACCTCCAAGGTTTACTAATCCACTCCGGCCCCATCATGTCTCTCAGTTGAAAAAGTCTCTCTATGGACTTAAACAAGCATTGCGTGCTTGGTTTCACACGCTCATTGTCGCTTTGTTCTCCTTTGACTTCAAGGTATCTATAATGGATCATTATTCATTTATGAGACGCCTGCAACAACTACTTATCTCATGATGTACGTTGATGATTTATTGCCTATAAGATTTTCTCCCACAATGTTAAAAATTGTGGTTCATCATCTTCACCAACACTTCAACATTTGTGATTTGGATTCCCTACATTATTTTTTAGGCATCGAAGTTCTACGAACTTCTTTAGTCTATTGTCATAACGAAAATATATTCGTGATATTATCTCTCTAATAAACATGGTTGTATCCAAAGGTGACTCCACACCATTTTCACCTGCCAATCTACCAATATATGCCAAATTATTCTTTGACGCAACATTGTATCGCCAGACAGTCAGGGCATTGTAGTATCTTCTAAACTCGTTCAGAATATTCCATTTGCAGTTAGCCACACGTGTCAATTTATGCACTCTCCTATAATAGGACATTGACAAGTGGTAAAATAAATACTTCACTACCTTAATGCCATATATAATTTTGGGTTGCATATCACAAAATCCTTCATGCAACAATTACATACCTTCTCCAATGTTGACTAGGCCAGGATGTTCAATTGATAGGACGTCAGTTAGTGGCTACCCAATGTTCCTCAATTCTAATCTTATATCTTAATGTGCTAAAAAATAACTGATAGTTTCTCGTTCCTATACCGAAGATGAATACAAATCAATTATAGATTCGACAATTAAGTTAATTTGGATTCAGTCCTTGCTTAGCGAACTAGGAGTCTCCTTCGACGCTCATTTTTTGGTGTGACAATAAAGGAGCAACATATCTCCCTGCAATCGTGTTCCATGCTAGAATGAAGCATGTGGAAGTGGACTTCCATTTTGTACACGAAGAAGTCTCCAGATATCAATTACAAGTCCGTTTCATATCAACAAAAGATCAACTCACAAGTATAATGACCAAACCATTGTCCAACAATCATTTTCAATTCATTCGGAATAAGCTCCGTTTGTGCTATAGGGCACACAACGGTTGAGGGGGAGTAATGGCACCCATATCTTCGTAGTACTCACTCCACTTACATGCTCCACAACCAGCTCCTCACTCCCTAAAGTGCTCCTACATTCATTGGCTCGCGGATTATGTAGCGTATTATTTTCGCAGTAACTTGCAGCGGAGTGATTTCGTTCATCCGATACAAAATGATGGGGCGGATGTTAATCTGACAATTATTTTCAAGTGATTCCCCTTTCCCTTTTCGTTCTATGTTGGATTGCATAACATATCATTGGTCATCACCTCCCTCATGGAGATCCCTCTCCTCGCCATGACCTCTGTCCTCCTACACCATCTCCAAGTTGCATTTCTTAGAGTGTTTAATAGCTCTATTTTGTGATTTTGTAGTTACTCTTCAACGACAGCAGAAAGAAGAAAGTTCTTCCGTGAATATGACATACATGAAAAGTGAGAGGAGAGACATATTTAAAATCCTTCAGTCCAAAGTTTTATCAATCAAAATCTAGCTAAACTAAAAATTCAGAAAATATCATATTTATTTCTAAAATTAAAGCATCAAACAAACAAATTAATATCAATCCAAAGTAAATGGAACAGATCCCTTTAACAAATATGAAAAGAAAATCTTTAGAGACTTTTTCGTCGGGATGAGAGGTGTTCTAGAGAGAATGAAGGAGTTAGTTAGTTAGAGAGAGAGATAAAGTGGAAGAGAGGAGATAAGGAAAGGAACAAAGTGATACAAAGAAGGAATACCAAAAAGAAAAAAGAAGATAGGTTAGTAAAAACAAACTTGATGGACGGTCAGGATGATGACTGCAACTTGCAGCTTTAGTATTGGGATGTATATTCCTTTTGGCCATAAATAAATATATATATATATATATATATATATGTATAAGATGTAATATTTGAGTCAAAATCGTCCCAAATATGCTAGGACCGCCTCAAATATGAATTTTGAGGCGGTCAAACAGTAACAGAACTAGAGTGAATATTCAAGGGGGCCAATATTTAAAAGACTGCATACTTATTAAAAAAATTCTTCTATTATTAAATATATTAGTTTATAATTAAAAAAAATTGGGAGGGTCGAAGGCCTCTCACAAACATGGTTGGTTCGTCCCTGCGGTCAAGGAATGAGGCCATCGGTGAAGCGATGGTTGCAAAGGGGATTTGAGGCGATTCCATTTGATGGGGTCCGAGCCCCCCTCAATTAAGGCGGTCTTGCAAATTTCTAGAAAATAAAAAATATATAATTATGCATTCACAATCCCACAGATACAATACACATTCACACTCACATAACATATATTCAAAATAGAAAGTAAACATGCAATTCACATCAAGATTAAACCACAAAATATATATACATTCCACACATACTAATTTCCAACTAATATCATTTAGGAGTAACGAAACGTAACCACAAATTTGCACTTGTTGCAAGAGCATGCGATCTATATATAATCTATACATGTAATTGAGGAATTGTTTAGTTTGGCAACTAAACCTGCAGCCATGCATGCATGCATATCAATTTATAAGTGTACATTGCATGCAGAGCTCCTCTTGTACTCCTTGTTAATGTTGTTGCATGACGACTACACCACGTCCGCAACAAACCTCACCTTCTTCTTCTTGACCTTCTTACTTTGTTGATCACCACCTTCTTCTTTAATTTGAATCAAAAGATACACATCAACATATAAAGAAGTTAGCAATATAAATTTGAAAAGATAATAGAACTCGTAATTAATAAATTAAGGTCATATTCAGAATTATATATGTGTGTAGGTAAGTAGACATGAGAACTCCACACTGTTCAACTCTTTGAAAAGTCCACCTTGTGCTACTAAGAGCTCTAACCGAAAGATAGAAAAGAAGGCATGAATGAATTGAACAAGAATTTGATCACATATCAAAAACAAGATATATATGTATTGTAACAATATATTGATGACAGAAAAAGGTATACTTAATTAGGTTGACCCCGTTCCCGAAAAGTTTACCCCAATCTCCACTTTTGTAAACGATTTATGTTGATTTACTTCCATTTTCCACTCTTTGAATATTCGATATCATCATTATTGAATTTTAGGAATTTGAGCTAATTTAAGAAGGTTTTAATCAGATTTTACCAAATTAGTTGTTTGAGTATTCGAAATTTCAAATTCCTTCCGTTTTTGTTGATGCAGCCGAGGAATAGGGGTAACCTCCACAACCGACACCCGAATTTTGTGGAGCTGATGCCTCAACTGCGAGATTTTTGGGAATTTTGAATTCTGAAGATCTTCCCACCTCCAGACTTTTGGGGAGCATAAAATAGAAGGTCTGAAGAGCACGCAGGGGTATAAAAGCAAAGGAAGACGACGTGAAAGAGGAGAGGACGGACGGTCGAAAACTTTATCTTATTTTGCACTTTACTTTCGGGCAAACACTATGTTGGTTGTATTTGAATTTGCTTATTTAACTTCTGTGCCCAGGATGTCCGGCTAGACTCCATTGTCGGGATCCTGGGGAAAACTCTGTTTCACTTTTGTTTACTCTGAAATGCTATGAACTTTCATTTCGCTATCGTCCACTTGATCTCGCATATTGAATTATGATGATGGGTTTTGTTTTATGTTTTGTTGTTAATCGTATGGTTTTTTCCAAGTGCGCATTGTCCTTAGGGGCCTTATAGTGTTGTCACCTTCACACAATGAGCCGAGAGGTTAGTGATGAAGTTTGGGGGAACCTTAGTCTAGGTTATGCCTCCTTAAGTTTTATGTTTTGTTGTTAATCGTATGGTTTTTTCCAAGTGCGCATTGTCCTTAGGGGCCTTATAGTGTTGTCACCTTCACACAATGAGCCGAGAGGTTAGTGATGAAGTTTGGGGGAACCTTAGTCTAGGTTATGCCTCCTTAGTTAGGGGATAAGTGAGAGTTTGCCCCTACCTCTAGAGCTTGACCCGGAGCGAGTAACATTTGTCTTGAGTTCAATTTATAGATTTAGTTAGAGAGGTGAACTAAGTTGCCTTGACCTCGAGAGAGACTTGATAGGTTACTTAGGGAACATTCTCTTGGTTGGACCCGTAAGCATACGCCACGAGAGTGGAGGCTTACTGAACAGGTTACCTCTACGAGAGCAGGATAATGCTCCAACCTGATCTGACTGAACCTCTAGGTCCCGCTTGAAAAAGAGGTTAGTACACGCTGAGAGGCGGTACCCCTCTGGAACTTGGGTGTCAAGATTGATATATTTTTATCGGGATCCAAAATGGTGAGCTCTCTTCTGAGGGAGAGAGTATGACTATGACCAGATTACATTTGGTCAAGTCTTGAACCTCCACCGCGAGAGCGAGAAGGTGAAAGGTAGAGCAATCACCGCGAGAGCGGGGTTGCCTTGACCCCTGGTGTAAGGGCCTGGATGACTTTACATGGTTTCACGACAAAGAGTAGATGAATGTGATTCAGAGATGAACCCAGGGTCCTGGTGTCCTCTCATCATTAAAAGTTATATTTCTTAATTCAGCTTTCTTTATTATAAAAATCAACAAAAATATTATTTTCATTGATTACCCCTCACCTATTTCGGTTAGGGCTTGGACCTCTAGTGTCAAGCCCCCTAACCGCGGAAGCTTGACTGAGGAATAGTAGAAATAGAAGCGCGAAAACGAAGTGTCCCTGTGGATCGATACTTAAAGTACTCGATGATTGTCGTATACTTGCGGTGATAGAAGTGTGCATAGGTTTATAAATATTAAAATTTGAAGTGGCAGCAATTTCTACAAAAGATCGATCCTAGTTAATCCCCTAACATGTGGTCATTTTCCATTCTACCCCACACTTCGCATCATATATGATTAAGGAATTAGTGCTACAATTAAGGTTAGATCTCTTGTCTTTCAGAATGATTGGATGAGTGCAATTTATTCTGAAACAATGCCAAATCCAAAGAAGAAACAAAATATCTTACTATTAGTAGGATACAAGAAAGAGAAGTTTGGAGTACATACCGTCATTGTTCTTCAACTAGACCTTCTCCAAGAAATCTGTGGTGAGATGTTTGTGGATTCAGAGGGCAACACTGATGGAGACTATATTAAGGAATGTTATGTAGATCCCTCTTGATGACAAGCTCCAGACTATATTAAGGAATACATATATCGCAGGGCGCACTCGCGTTCTCCAGCAGGGCACGCCCACCTTTGCCGCCCTGCAGCAGGCGCAGGGTCGCAGCAAGCGTGAGTCCGTTGCCGTCGTTGCATGTCGCCGGAGATGAAGGAGAGGAGAGAAGGCGAATAGAGAAGAGATCTGTGAGGAGAGAAGGCGTGCGATAGAGAATATTGATTTACCTTATCGCTTCATCGTCGGAGGAGTTGCCGATCGGAGAGAGAAAGCGCAGGCATCTAGAGAGAGAGGACATTAGTGAGGGAGAGAAATTGTGATAGAGAGAAAAGAGAGGAAAGTGCATAATGTTTTAATTTTTTTTGAGTCGGTCTTAGACCCTTCCAATTGAGGCGGTCCGTCCATACTGTCCCAAATTCTAGAGTTTTCGCGGACGGGTTCCGCCCATTCGCGAACTCTTCAAACCACCTCAATTGAGATAGTCTCGAACCCTCCCAATCCAGACCGCCTCAATTGGAGAGGGAGGGGAGATTCTCAAATCCTCTCAAAATTGTGACTACAAATTTTTCTCTTTCTTATAATTTATAATTTCAATGTTGTTTTGAATATGCAGGCCTAGTGGTGCATTTCACTCCTCCAAATATTCTCATCATAAAAAAAATGTAAAATGCAAAGTTGAGAAGCGTATTCTTTTACTCATGAGAAAATTAATTTAATTTTGAATTACAAATCAAGCAAAAAAGTACTTTTAAATTTGTCTTCATCAAATATTTGTTTCGTTTACTTTTAAAATTTTAAACTCGTTAAAGATCACTTTTGCATCAAGAATTAAAAATAAAAAATTAATTATTAAAGAAGGGAGGAGAAGGACAAATGAAAATGTAAAATAATCATTTGAGACAAATCATAAATGGGAATCCCACCACGTGTTCCCCATCACATTTGTCACCCGCGCAAATGTTGTGTTAACCGGGCGTTAAAGCCTTTCAAATTAATTACTCTTTCATGTCTCGTGCTCGGTGCTCCACATGGAGCAAGCACCTTCTTGTTCGGGGAGTCCAAACAAAGTGTTCATTAATAACGTACGCAAGCATTAAGGCCAGCTTAACTTCTTCCCCTTCTCTCCCTCCTTGATTACGGGGGACAGAGGCGAAGGTGCCCAGTTTTCCACCATCTAGATTTCAGCAGCAGCACCTAATTAACATGCATGCCCAAGTTACCATGACAGAAACACATAGGCACCAAACTTGAATGTTAGGCAACCCATCCAATAGCCACCAAAATCCGAGTACAAAATTTAAAGGATTAAAATATATATAAGTAAATTTAAAAAAATAAAAAGAGTTAAAATTTAAATCTTTAAATACTAATTAAAATCATTCACTCACTAAACTAATTAAATAATAATATTATTTATTAATATTTATTTTATTTATTGACTATAACTACTAGTATATGCGTATATATATTTTTTATATATTAAAAAATTAGAGGTGAGAGAGGAGGGTTTCCCTTCCTCGAAATATTTGTAGGTCCACCACTAATCAAACTTCTATTTCACAATTATATATTTATCTATCTTTATATGCATATTGGAGATAATAGTTGAAGTGATTAAATTTTGAATTCGAATCATTTGAATATAAATTTGTTTATTAAAAATCTCATTCACTATAAATTAATATGAGATGACGCAAATTAATGAAAAATATCAAATATTGTATGACAACTAAAAAAATATTTTACATATTATAGTGTATTCACATTTCATCAAGAATGGCTAGCTTCATTCAAACAATCAGTCAGTGGCCCACAGTTTAGTAACGCTGCAACTGTCATTGTACATTTTTATTTATTTTCAAAGTCCTAATCATGTAGTAATCCTACTTATATATGTATTACATTTTAATTGTCTTTTTAACATTCCGATCTGAAAGTCCAAACCCCTACCTAGAAATATTGCTAAAATGACAAGTATCAATGTCTTGCTGACATTTGTTGAAGATTTCTTGTTTCTCATTTGACCATTAATATTTGCGAGTATATATTCCTTCTCGCATATGATGAATAGTTGTGCACATAGTATAAATATAAAATATAAAAAAATATTAGCGTGACACAGTAACTCACTTTCGACTCATTGAATTAACAAATCTAAAAAAAACATATAATCATTAATAAAAGTTACGTGTTCTTTTATTTTCAATGTATGTTTCCTTTTTTTAATCTCATGAACATGAAAAAAAGATATAAAAAGTAGAGCACTTCCCTGGCACTCGTATTTCCACAGATCACCAGTAATAACCTACGGAGGCGCGCAGCAGTGCAGCAGCGTAGAGACTTCTTCTGTTAGCCTCGGCGGCAAACCATGAGCACAGCCATGGATCACTTCGCTGGCAGAGCGAAGAAGATTGCACTCTCCTATCTCTTACTTTCGCTCGTCGTCTTGATCACCTGGTGGCGGCTACCAGATATGTCGATAGCTTCTTTTGGCGTCCGACAGCAGCTGTCTGCTCCCATGGTGAGAGTTCCCCCCTCTCTTTATGTGATAGTTTGATCTGTCAGATATGTGGTATGTGTTCATCTTAATTTGATCACAGGAAAACGCGAGTCATCTGTGCATCAAACTGAGTAAAAGATCATTGAGATCAAAGCGGTTATATGTACTAATTAAATCCTTTGTTTCATGCTGATCATGTCCTCCAAGGATGAGCTAGAGACAGCTCTGAACGCTGCTGCGTCCATGGAGAACAGAACTCTGATCATAAGCGTGCTCAACAAGGCGTACATCGGGGAGAACGGCATGTTGGACCTCTTCCTCCAGAGCCTGCGGGAAGGCGAGGGCACCCAGCTCTTGATCAAGCACCTTCTCCTCGTAACTGCAGACGAGGCGTCCTTCGACAGGTGCCGCGCCCTGAGACTAAACTGCTACCGCCTCGCGCCCGCCAACGGCACCGACCTCTCGCAAGAACAACTGTTCATGTCCGATGGTTTCATAGAAATGATGTGGCAGAGGATTCGATTCCTTGGCACCGTTCTGAAACGTGGATACAGCTTCGTTTTTACAGTAAGAAGCTTACACTGAGCTGAAACATGAACAGCATTGCAATTTACAGCTAGAATTGCTCCTTTCTACCATTTTTTTTTCTCTGGTACCATTAATTCCTTTCTGCCATCAGGATATGGATATCATATGGTTGAAGAATCCGTTCGAGAAGTTGATCCAGAGTGGAGATGACCTGCAGATCAGCTGCGATGCTTACAATGGGCAGCCTTTTAACGACTCCAACGCCATGAACACTGGATTTTACTTTGTGCAGTCAAACAACAGAACAGTGGAGTTGTTCGATTCCTGGTACGCCCTGAAGAGATCACCCATGCGCATGAACGATCAGTTCGCGCTGTTCATCCTGAAAAAAGACGGCGTGTTCAAGCAGTTGGGGATGAAGGTTCGATACCTCGACACGAGATACATCGGCGGATTCTGTCAGCATGGGGAGAGTTTGGCCGAAATGGCGACGTTGCATGCAAATTGCTGCCGGACTATGAGCGCCAAGGTCGCCGACCTGACAACTGTTTGGGAGTCGTGGAAGAGGTCTAATGGTGCTGCTACGAGGTGGAGGTGGCCTCCCCTCAGGGCCTGCTTCGACTCATGGAGGCAAAACTTGACCCATACTTAGCACTGTTCTTAGTCTGTAATTGCAACGTCTTGTAAGTTTTTTCTTTTCTTTTCAATTAAGGTTGAGTTTGGTGCAAGTGCAACTTTAGACATATTTATATCGTAATATATGTTCAACTAACATTTCTGCACAGCTTTCCTTTTTTGAGAAAAAAAAGAATGTAAAAAAAAAACTGTTTTTACTAGGTCTACAGACAATTGAGTTAGGGATTAAATCCATCGGATCCAATTTAATTTAAAATTTATTTAAATAATAAAAAATGTTTTTTTATTTGAAATATAATTTGAATGAAAGTGTAGAAAAAGAATCTTAATTTAAAAGAATCAATCATATTTTTATTTAATTCCTAATATATATATATATTATCTAGTTGATTTTAACTTATTATTATCTTATTTAAAATACAATATTTTCTCTTAAATTTTCCCATTTTTTTTATTCTTCTCTTTTCCTTTTTTTTTTCTCCACCGATTCAGGACCCTGCTTTTTACTAATATCTTCTATTTCCTGATTTTTCATCACTTTTATTCTTCCACCTTTCCTATTTCTTTTTCATTTTTTTTCAATTAAAACCGTGTTGGGCCGTTTTTTTTTTTTACTTTTTTCCCTGATTACTTCACCTTATTTTATTATGTCTGTTGGGAAATACTAAGAACAAGAATAGAAAGATCACAAGAAACACAGAAAAACACACACATGTTTTACGTGGTTCGGAGATGGATCTCCTACGTCTACGACCGTCGCAGAGAATTTTTCACTATGTTAATGTTCAAAACCGCCGGAGTACATAACCGCTCCAAAGATAACATATATATGATGGAGTTAAGGCAACCGCCCACAAAATAATAAAATTACATATATACCCCTAGAAAACAAATTTCTCGGAGGCTCCGCTCCCGAACCCCCGGCCTTCCAGGCAGGGGGGCGCTGCCCCTGCAACCCCCCGCCAACTCACCGCTGAGTTGGATCGGCGCCAGTAGGGATTAGATGATCAGTCTTCATCTGCTATCTCCAACAATCTCCCACTTGGAGACTTGATCATTACATGAACTCTGGGGAACTTGTAGCATACACAATTCTGGACGGCTCCTCCTTTCAACTAGCACCAGAGACAAAATGAGGTTGTACAAAATCTCAATTTTTCTGTGACCACCACCTTGGTGAACATATCAGCTGGATTTTCTAGCCCTCGAATCTTCTCAAGAACCAATGTCTCATCTTCACGAAGATCTCTAATGAAGTGATATTTTAGTCTTATATGTTTTGTTCTAGCATGAAACACTGGATTCTTAGCAAGGTGAATAACACTTTGACTGTCACTGAACAAACTTGATTTTTCTTGCACCTTGCCCAATTCTTCAAGAAAACCCTTTAACCATATCATCTATTTGCAGGCCTCTGTCATAGCTATATACTCTGATTCAATAGTAGAAAGAGCAACAACCTTTTGTAACTGAGACATCCAGCTTATAGCAGTGTCACCTAAGGTATAGACATATCATGTAGTGCTTCTAGCAGTATCAATGTCACCACCTAAGTCTGCAACAACAAAACCCTTCAGATCCAATTTGCTTTTATTGAAACAAAGTCCCATACCTTTTGTTCCTTTTAAGTACCGAAAAATTCATTTGACTCATTGCCAATGTTTCTTCTATGGATCTGACGTATATCTGCTGACAACTCCCACTGCATGAGCAA
>LTAE01000047.1:0-20116 GCA_001647135.1 Pontederia paniculata
CCCCCCCCCCTCTTGGTGTCATCTAGATCCTACAATCAGATTAGTCAAGGCTAGAGTGAATGTGACTCAATCTGCTTTGTGGTGTCGCGCGGATTGGAAGACGACACCATTTCTCAGATATTGGGATGACAATCGAAAAAAAACCAAAATATTATATATAAGGATATGATTATTTTACTAAGTAATAATTAATATAAGAAATAAAAAGAAGCATAAAATTTTGAAAGAGAAAATAATGTCATAGAAAAAATCTAACCTTTTGTGCATTAAAATAAAGATTTATTATTTTTAATTTGAAAAATGTTAAATTTGAGATACATGATGAGTATATGTTAATATATTCATGTGCATAATATCTTATTAGCATCCAATATTGCATTGTTATTAGTACGATACAGAAATATTATACCTTGTCTAATTGTTGCGTGAAGATATTCTTATTATGAAGAAAACAATGTAAAATATAATGCCTTTGCACCTTCAAATTATGAAATATTATATATTAAAAAATATTGTATTATGTAATCACATGTATTTTTATATTCAATTGTGTTTAGATTGATTGTCATCACTAATAAAATATATTTTGAATCATAATGTATTTACACAAACCAAAATATATAATATCACCAAAACTCTGCAAAATAAAATTACTTTTTCACAACAGAAATATACTATTTGAAATAAAAAATCATTTCAAATAATACATCTATGCTACAAATTAATTAAACAAAATCTTACCCTTTATAATAAGTGTAGATTTGATTTTCTTATTCTGTAATAAATTATAAATTTAATTTATTACATAACAATTATCTAAAGAAAATTATAAAATAATAAATAAGTAAATAGAAAATTTTAAAATATAGTTATTCGCAAGAAATTGTTAATTAATTAGATAAATTATTTATCCTCTTAAAATTCGTTCTATTTAAGTTTATTTCATGTTTACTCGAAGCAAAACTTCTAATTTTAGCCAAATTATTTTCAATTAATATTTTATTTTCATAAATCATAGAATCTTTGGATCTTTTATAAATTATATGAATATCTAGTTTTCAAAAATATATAACAGATAATTAAAATAATAATTATTTGATTAATGTTTTTAATAATTCCATTGCCAATCATTCTTAATTTACTTGAACTAAAATTCTTTAAATAAAATACATAATGTCTTTAAATGCTTTCCTCAATTTAAAATAATATAGATATAGGTGATAACATGTTTAATTTTAGATATCTGATGAATACGTGACCGAATATACTTGAATCCAAATATCTTATTCTCCTTACATAATATTATTTTATTGAAATTGACATTATATCATTTTTCAAAAACTAAAAAATATAACTGACCCTAACTTAAAATTAACTTGTACTTTAACATTTCACTTAATTTTTTAAAACTATTTTTTATTCTTTAACAACAACTTATCCTATAAAGGAGAACATGTAGCTAAAAAAATTAGAAGTTTTCATTGATTGAGAATAACTGACCATATAAAGGAGAACATATGGATAATATTTTTAATTCATCTAAATAACATAATTATTTTTAAATACACATATGAAAATATATTTGTGATCATATTTCTCCTTACTTACTATTCTCTCTTTAATATATTGTCATATCAAAGACGACATTATAAACATTTCAAATGTATATTGTTATATCAACTTTAAAGTAATAAAAAATATTGTACAAAAATATTTATGCTTTTGCACGAATAATAATCTAGGAAGTAGCAAACTTATTATTAAATGATTATAAACAAATATGCCAATGCACAACAAAATATTCATGAAATATAACATAATGACATTATAAGTTTAACTCGCAATCAACTCAATTTTTTCGTACTATCTTTTATTCTTTACCCTCTATTGTCGAACTTGTAGACAATTATTTTTAAATGCACATGGACAAGTGGCAATATATGCATGATCATATTCTCCTTACTACTGTCTCTTTAATATAATGTCATACATTATAAATATTTTAAATGTATATCACTATTATTATATCAATTGCAAAAGTAATAAAAATATATTTTACAAAACATGCTTTTGCATAAATAATAATTTAGGAAGAAACAAAGTTAAATAGTTAAAAATAAGTATGCCAATGTACATAAAAAAATCATAAAATATAAATTGATGCTATAGAGCCTCCCAAACAATCCAACATTTTATAATTCTTAACGCAATGTTTTCTCGTATGATCATGAGATTTTATTATCTATCATAATTAAAAGAAGAATCAAGTCAATAACTAATTTCAATCGAAATTGTAAATAGAAGAAAATATTGTAAACTTGAAAGATGGTATGATGTCCTCTTTATATTTATAAGGTGCAAATACATTACCCGCTCTATGTCATTCTCTAGTATATTACCCCGCACAATGTCATTTTCTCATTAGACACTCCTTAGCTTTTAATATAGTATAGATAGATAGGAAAAATAAATAAACCTTACCACTATATTGAGTATATAAAAAAATATAAAGTGAATAAATCTTACCAATATTTTGATATGAATTTTAAGATAATAAAAAATGAATAAAAGAACTAATGAAATATTTGTTTATAAATCATACATGCAGAAAAAATGTGAAAGTTCATCCATCTTTTATTCCACTAATTAATAATAAATAAACTAAGAAAAATAAAATATTAATATACAACTAAAAATAGACAAACAAATTTCAGAAAAGAGAAAGTGTTTCTAGGCTTCTTTTATTTATAAGGAGGCATCATGTACGGTTGCTAAATAATCATCTCTTAATTAGTTATTAACAAACAACTCATTAAGAAGTTATAATAGATTAATATTTAAATTTACTCAGTTGTTACTATTTTTTAATCACAAAATTGTTTGATAAATTAATATCTTAATTTATCATAATATTTATAGGACACATGAAGATTAAAAAAATTGTCAAATGTCATGCTCTCCTTGCAACTTCTTTGCTTTTAATATAGTATAAAATATAGATAGATTTTTTAGAATAACTATCCAAGGATTGAACCCTAGACCTCAACAGAGTATCCAAAACCCCTTAATCACTATACCAAGTAGATAATCTCACTCTTTTTAGCATTTATTTTATATATTGATTGTATCTACTAGTATATACTTATATGTATATGCTTTCTATACCGAAAAGTTAGGGTTGAGTGCGAGCTACACCCGAGCCCTTGGGCACGTGGCAATATATGGATGATCATATTCTCCTTACTACTGACTATTTAATATGGTGTCATACATTATAAATATTTTAAATGTATATCACTATTATTATATAAATTGCAAAAGTAATAAAAAAATATATATTACATAATATACTTTGCATAAATAATAATTTATGAAGAAACAAAGTTAAATAGTTATAAATAAATATGTCAATGCACACAAAAAAAATCATAAAATATAAATTGATGTCATAGTGCCTCACAAACAGTCTAACATTTTATAAATTTAACACACAATCAATTGCATTTCTAATAATAATAATAAGATGTTTATTAGTGAATATAAGAAATTAATTAAATGTAAAAAATAAGAGAGAGAATTATATCATCTTGTCCAAAATGAAAATTAAATAACTGAATCAAGAATAAAATCTCTTTTAGAGTATTGACACAATTTCAAAATATTGGATGCACAAAGATTAAAATTAATTCTTAACTCCATTCTTTTTTGTATGATCATGAGATTTTATTATCTATCATAATTGAAAGAAGAATTAAGTCAAGAATTAATTTTAATCGAAATTTTATATAGAAAAAATATTGTACACTTAAAAGATGACATGATGTCCTCTTTATATTTATAATGTGCAATTATATTATCCCGCTCCATGTCATTCCCTAGTATATTACCCCGCACAAATGTTATTTTCTTCTTACACACTCCTTAGCTTTTAATATAGTATAGATAGATAGGAAAAATAAATAAAGTACATAAAAAATATAAAGTGAATAAATCTTATCAATATTTTGATATGAATTTTAAAGTAACAGAAAAATGAATAAAAGAACTAATGAAACATATATTTATAAATTATACATACAGAAAATGAATATGTGAAAGCATTAATCTTTTATTCCACTAATTAATCATAATAAACTAAGAAAAAATAAAATATTAATATAGAACTAAAAAATAGACAAATAAATTTCAGAAAAAGAGAATGTGAACAAACATGCATATAGGCTTCTTTAATTTATAAGAAGGCACCATGTATACATGATTGCTAAATAACCATCTTTTAATTAGTTATTAATAAATCATTCATTAAGAAATTATGATAGATTACTATTTAAATTTACTCAGTTATTGTTATTTCTTAATCACAAAATTATTTAATAAATTAATATCTTAATTAATTATAATATTTATAGGACACATGACGATTAAAAAATTTACCAAATGTCATATTCTCCTTGCAACTTCTTCTTTTTTTTAATATAAGTACAAATTTTAATTTTAAAATAATATAATTTTTATTATCGAGAACAAATTAATTAAACTTTAATGAAACAAATATAGGTCATAAGGTCGTATTTGAAAATTTGAAATTCATACTTAATCCATTAATCAAATTATGCTCAAATTAATTTTCCATTAATCAAATTATGCTCAAATTAATTCAAAATCTGACCCGACAACGATCTGATCGAATTGATATTTGATAAATTCAAATCGCCGGGTTGATTCGACCGTAATAGTTTTATTTGAATAAATATTTTTCTTTACCCATGGATGAACGGATCTATTACAGAAAATGTAATTAAATTGACAATAAAGTAACCTCTTGAATAGAAATCAAGATCAAAGTGAAACCACATTAAA
Source organism: Pontederia paniculata (assembly GCA_001647135.1). NCBI lineage: Eukaryota > Viridiplantae > Streptophyta > Magnoliopsida > Commelinales > Pontederiaceae > Pontederia > Pontederia paniculata. Next base: position 4,861 of record LTAE01000047.1, read on the forward strand.
CAAATGAAACGAAACGAACTATTCAATTGTGTCGTTAGCTGTTTATAAACAGCCGCTAATTGCTTTTGTTCTATATTACTGTTAAACAGGACATCAAAATTATCATTCCTAATCTTATTTAGCACTAGCTACTGAAAAACTTATTCATTCTTGGCATTTATGAGGCGAAGATGGTTGATGTGCACATAATAATACTTTCCAAATATGCAATATGAATAATATGATGAAAGTCCTGTACAAGTATCGAATATATTCATTTTATCACAATTCTACTTTGGCCGGCTGGGATTTACGTGTATATTAGCGAAAGAGAAATATCATAATCAGCTATATGATTGAAAAAAATAGATAATGAATTCATAAAGGTAAACGTAAATGAAACACATTGCAAGGATCCAATATTAGTGGTCAATGATAAGGCAAAATCTTGCACAGCAGAAGGCCTAGAGTTTAACATGATATAATACCAAAATTCAAAATAAAGGCAATTTTAGGTAGTTCCACTGGAAAAGGATGGAAGAAACTAATATGAATTCTCACTACATGCTATGCATTTAGAGCAAAACCACAATCTATCTTCATATATCAAATCATCAAGCACTTGGGTGAATCATGCATCAGCTATTGTGACTTCAACCTCTACACCAGGTTCAATAGTGATAGAGGTGATCTGCTTCACAACTTCAGGTGAGCTGAAGAGATCAATAACTCTCTTGTGAACTCGAAGTTCAAACCTATCCCATGTGTTAGTTCCTGAAGGATCAGAATAATTATCAGCTGGGCAATACCAGATCTTTATGAAGCTGAATGTTTATAAAAATTGCATACAATAAACATACATTATCTTGACAACATATCACGGGGTACAAAATATAAAATTAGGTCTATGAACACTAGGTATTAAACAAAAGGGGAGGACAAGTCGAAAAGCTGTAAAACAAAGAGATCAAAAATAGAAACATAAGAGCATTTGTGATAAAACAACTAGAACCGAGAAAAAAGATTATTTAGTGATATTTACTTGACAATCTGATCAATGAGATAAATATTTCAGAAAAGAAATATCCTAGGAATCGAGGAGGTTCAATATGAAGACATTGAATGAGGAAGATTTGAAAATATATACAACATCAAATAGTGAGACCATATAATATTTTTTGAGAACAAATGATAAACAAGTAACTAACAATCAAAGTTATGCTCAGACCAGTCATGATCGGAGTAACCAGACGATGGAATGATCCGAGTAACCAGACGATGGATACTCTGGGGCAATGATGATAATCATCAGCTTCAGGTCAAGTACGAGCATGGAACACAGTTGAGTTGTCACTTAAGAGTCCATGTTCAGTTCAAGGTCTGGGTTAAATCAGTAAAAGGTAACAGATGGAAATATTTAAAAACTAAGATAATTAGTTAAGCACAAAATTTATAACATTTTTTGGGAGCACATGGAGAGAAATAACACTGTATGTGAATAACCATAGAACGTATTAATTAATTAACAAACTATGTACAAATAACAAAGAAGATAATAGGAACCTGCCTAGGGTCATCAAAAACTGAAATTCTCAATGCGATTTTGAGTGGAGGCAAGCTTCTCATAGAGTTTCAAAATCATAATTTCGGGTGTAAATAAATTAACACGTGTGGTATGAAAGCTCAAAGCATTGATCCTCCTATCAAAATCTCATCAGAATCCTAGTATGACAAATAAAAGACATCGCTCCAAGAGGAAGAAACATTCAATTGTTCAAATGAAATAGCACTGAGCATCAGTTTTAAAAAGCTCGATTATTTTGAGACTTCACGGAAAGGAATAAATCTCAGTCTCGGTTTCTTTCGTCACATGCCCAGCAATCTATAACCGCGATATTTGAAATGAACGAGAAATCGCCCTAATGCATGATGTATAGTAAACAATCAATCACAAAATATTACTCTGATACAACGAACATTCTAATGAAACATTACCTTCACCACAGGGGGATTTCCTGGTGGTGATCTTGAGGACTTTGGTGGGCATCCGCACAGGACCCTTCACAACCAAATGCTTGTCCTTGGCTCCTCGTACCAGATCCGCGCACACTGCCAGACTCATCACAATCAAATTTCATTTTTTTTTGTTCCAAATGAAGCAAATTTATACTCTTCTCATTGTGCCAAGATGACAGATGCTACGCAACCCTTCTACAGAACAACCTTGTAAAAAAATTGGAGGAGGAAGAAGCACCAAACCTTTCTCGAGGTTCTTAACGTTCTTGGAGGAGAGGGTGATGCGGATGCGATGCACCTGCTCCTGCGGCTCCTCGATCCCCGGCTTTGTAGGCTTCATGGCGGCGTATGCCATCTCTTCCCCTCCTCTCTTCTCCTGCAACTTTCGCGAGAAGACGAAGTGCGATGCAGCGGCCGCGAGAGGGTTAGGGTTTGATGCAAAGTACGATAAATATATTGAAGTCGATTGGGCCGCCCTCGGAGAAAAGTAGGGTTCGGCCCTCCGTAAATTATGATGGGGTGTTTTTTTTTCTTGTTTTATTTTTTTAATCTCTCACGTTTATTTTTGTTTTCTATCTCGTGGTAATTAACCATATATATTTTTTATATTCTTAATTTATCCGAATTAGGAATCTACATATACAGTTTTCTTTTTTTCTCTATAGTTATTTTTAAACTATGTTTCCATCCAAACGATAAGTCCAAAAATAATAATAATTGAATACAATTTTAAAATTTCTTATGTTAAACTCTTTAAAATGATTATGATTGTATCTTCATTTATTTATTTTCTCCTTTTTATAAATCATTTTTTTTATTTTTCTAGAGAGAAGTTAATTCAGAAAGACATAAAAATTATAATTTTAAACTTTGAGCTAAGATTTTAAAATAATTATTATTTAATTGTTTGTTTATTTTCTCTTAATTATTTTATGATTTATTTTCAAGAGAAAAAGCAATGCCTGAAATTCAAATACCCTTAATTTACGTAAGTTATTATCTTTTACAATTATTATTATTTTTATTATTTGATCTTGGTTTCTCTCTCTTTTTAATTGTTTTATAGTTACGTTTTAAATTTCTCAATAAAAAATAATTCCAGAAATAATAATAAACTGCCATTTAGTTATCTTAGATACAATCATAGTTAATGAGATTTGTCTTCTCAAAATATTTTATTCCCTTTTGTACTGAGAGAAATGCAAGCAAGTGTAATTTGCAAAAGCAATCATCTTAAATTTCTAAAGTATCTTCTAACTCTATTTACTTTGTGATTTATGTTCGTCTCTCTCATGACCTGTTAATTATTTTAATTGCGCAAAATTTCATAACATAAAATAAAATAGTCAAAATGACAATTGTAGAATGCCTATTTTTGAAATTTGATTTTTTTTAAAGTTTATTTATAGTTACTTGTATATGATATTATTATAAATTAAAATATTTTAAAGACATTATTGTCTTAAGTTCCTAGGTCCATCTCTAACTCTAGGATTTAGGTAGAATTATTTTTTTGCATGTAGTATTAAAACAGGAAAATTTATATACTAAATAAATATAATTATAATAATTAATATACTATCAACATTAAATAAATCTCTTTATTAATTATATTTGATGAGCTTTATTCTTTAACAATAAGTTACATAATTACTTTTTTAAAAATATTATATATAAAAAATAGTATAGACGTATACATTTTGTAGGTAGAATCAAATAACTTACGTCATATAAAATACTCATTCAAATCATTCTTTTAGTTGACCAAGTTTGACAAAACTTGCGATAACATACAAAGCAACCCACTTTGCCACTACCCCTTTCATGAAAATAGCTATTTGTTTCAATATTGTATATATTATAAAGTGATACAAACACCACTAATTTTAGTTTTGAAAAAATGAATTCCACGCCTTAGAAATCGAGGAAACTGCCGTTAAAGACAACCCGAAACAAGGGTGTACAAGAAGAACAATCTTAAAGAGACGTCCAGTATACCATGCAAAATTATTCTGGCGAATGGATTAAAATTGTCCACTACCATTAACCTGTGTATACCACCTAACAATATTTTCAACCAGTTGCGTTTTGTTCGACATAAGCAGATTTACATATCTGGTTTCAGCCTGGACAAGGAGCAAGTCCATATAATCGGTTTTGTTGAGCATTTGATCGACAAGAAACACACGTTCCCACATTTTAGACAACATAACATGCAAGTATATAGATTTAATCTTAACCCATCAGGACCCTTCAGTAAACATACTTCTAATATTGGCTTGAGTGGACCTACTACACACTAAACGAGCATCACTTCAGAAGAAAAAAAAGGCATATGCAAGGCACTGAAGAAGCTCGTTCGACAACAATCCATAGGCATTGAAGTAATACATCAGTAGATGGTTAATGTGTCGATCAATGATCATGTGACTCAAGTTCAGTTTCCTCTGCATCCTCAAAGCGCCGATCATTGATTTGGAGCTGAGACAAGATAAAATAGATCAGTGGATCAGTCAAATAACGTATGCTTATAATATGGAGAAAGACCTCCGGGTGAAGGTCTACATATCTTGATAGAATGAGTTTTCTGTATTTGTGTACCAAAATTTATGGAATACCAAGGAAAAATATATTTAGAACACCATCAAGTTTGTTCTAATCTTCAATGAAAACACATGCACTCAAACAAACTGTTGTAACATGTATAGCATAGAACAGCGATGCACCTATTATATTCTTGCCAGCATAAAGGCACACAGAGTCATCCCAAATGGCATGAAGAACCTTGGCCTCAGTTGTCCAAAGTGCTCATTCTTAATATTGAAGTTTATCAAATGGCAGCAGAAATATGAATAGCATTTTATATGAGAAAATTACTAGCAGTGATAAAGAAAAAAAAATGAAGAGTTGATGGCAAAGTTGTGTGAAGCTATCAATAAAGAAACAAATATATAAAAGCTCAAACATGAATATTATGTTCCTTGTTTTTAAGGTTGCAGGTGTGACACACCTCGTGAACGGTATGAGCAAGGTCATGATGTCCATTTGCAAAACCAATGGGATTAGCCATGTTCTCAGGAATTTCAGAATCACTGCCTGCAATTAGATAAGAGCCGAGATTGGTAAGTTTACAACAGAAATGAACAATAAACATACGTAAAGCCGCAGTTTCCTGTTCTTTTTCCTCATCAGCCATACCTTCATCACCAAAAATCCAGCTATTTTCTTCATGTTCCTCTGAAAGATTCCCAATAGATGTTAGAAAAGTATTGCAGTGAAAAGGTCCACTTTAAGAACAAGAGTAATTATAAAAAAATACTATGAATTTCTACTAACCTTCATGAGGATCAGGATTTAGTTCAGCACATTGACAAAAAACCTCAAAGAGACTATCCACTATGGAATTGAATTAAGGATACAAATTATATTAAAAATAAAAGGCAAAGAATATCATGTAACGATTGAGGAGCACATAAACAGTGTCATAAGCCCAGAATATCAACATTGATAAAGATCTAATATAAGAAACTGAAATGAAAAAAAAAATATGAAAATAGGGTAAACTGTTAAACTGATTGAGCTGCATGATTATATTACAAAGGAAACTTGCAAATCTCAAAGTAACAAGAGAGACTAATTGTACACATAATCAACTGTGAACAACCACCAATATATTTTGTGGCGCATTCAGGTAATAGATAAGAACAGCCTACACCGTAAAACATAATGCTATATCTAGGTTTGATAGTTTATGGAGGTAGGTGCTTTACATGATAGATTTGAGTATAACTCAAGTATTCTCATCCAACACCTCTATTAGTTAAGAAATAAAAAATGCAAAGATAATTGTCAACTAAAGTTTAAATTTCTCTTTAGGGATAAACTGAAGTATAAAGCTCCAATTAGTGTCCACAGAAAAAAATCTCTGTTTGAACATGGTGCTCCCGACACCATGTTATATTAGAATAATCTCATGGGTTGAGATTTGAAGCGAAATCAAGATTCTTATGTACAATTTCTTACAGATAAGTAAAATAAGCACACTAATTCATGGAAATTCATTGCTCAGATATAAAGGTTGTCTTTATGATTCATTGAGCACATCTATTTCCTAACTATATGGTTATAACGAAAAAGTTATGGCTTCATTGCTATTGTTAGAAGAGAGTATTCCAATAAGAGATCTAGAAGAAAATGAGGGGAGCCTATGTGCTCGGGTTGCAGAAATTTGATGCATGAATATCATGTCACAACTTTCTCTAAAGAAGAAAATTCAACCCTGTTTCAACTTAGGGTATCCTTATCACCTAAATAGAATGAAATGGGACGACTAAGGTAATCTAAGATCTAATCTAAGATGTGATGGAGTTTTCTCTAACAGCTGAGATATCCAAATGCATGATTTTGACATAGGCATGAGAAAAAGACAAAAGAAATTTTAATATTTTAAAGCACACAGAAAGTGCTATTATGAAGAGGAAAATACGTCATGTAGACAGATTGGCAAACTTCTTTTAGGTAACATAATGTTAAACTTCAGAAAATCATAACAGGAAAGGATACATTGACTAGAGTCTGATGGAACAAGCCTCATCTCAGTAACTTTTGAAAGTTCAACATATTCATTAGTATCTGAATCTGAGTCCTCAGACTCCATCTCTTCACCGTCTTCAGTATCAATCTTAAATAAAAAAAAATACGAAATTACGAATAATAAAAGAGTAGATCAAATACACTAGAAGGTAGATACTAAAACAGGGATAGACAATTATATGCGAGTATTTCAAATACAACATGGAGAAAAAGTATCTACCTCAACACTAAGAAACTTGATAGATTTTTCTAACAAAAGTAAGAACACATCAAAGTACACAATTTAATCGCATGGTAGTCCACTACAAGAAGTCACATCAAATTCATTATGAGAGCATCTAAAAAATCCAATTAACAGAAGGAATTATAGTTAGCCTAGCATCAGAAAGATCCGTGCAATCAACTGCAAAGTTCCATTTGATTTCAATCTCATTTAGGCGTGAAGTCATAGATATAAAGCAATCCTCAGAGTGAAGAATAACAGCAAAAATATTAATGAGAGGTAATGAATTCTTTCCAAGCAAAGACACGTTACTGAACACCATGCACTCCAAGCAAACCATAAATAGATTAATTAAGAACTCAATCATTCAAAAGGAGAAGAAGGAAAAGAAAAGATCCACCGTTGTTGCTTTCTTTTCTCTTTCAGCATTAATTGGCAAAAACCCTAAACCCTAATAGCGAAGCCCTACGTCCAAGCAATACCTGAGTGTAGATACACGGAAGTGGGTAGGCCTCGGGGTCCCTCGATACGGCATGAAGCGAAATCGCCAGGAAATCCACCGCGTAGCCCTTCCCTTTCTCCGTATCGCTCAACCAAATCACCCTCCTACAACACAACGAGTTCAGCAAATAGAACAGAACCAAATCAAGAGTCCCCATCGAGGCATCATCGCCGCCAAAGAGTACGAAGAGGGTGCCGAAATCATCACCTGGTGGAGATGTAGAGTGTGCCGTTGGACTCCGGCCGGCGGCTGCCGAGGGCAACGGTGACTCCGGGCTCGACGCGCATGAGCTCCTCGCCGGCTTCGGCGTCGAAGAGAGGACGTCCCGCGTCGTCGACGACGCCGTCGAAGTGCTGCAACCCTAGAACCATTCTTGGCGGGTAATGGCGATCGATTCCTCTCTAACGCGCAGCTCTTACCTTTGCTTTAACACATACACAGTGAGGATTCGTGATCGGTTTTTGTCGCAGGGAGTTAAAAAAATAAAAAAGCGGTAAAAAAGAAAGACGTGTTTCAAAGGGCGGCCTAAAGGTTTGGTCAATTGGGTTGGGTTACCACCGTTAAGGGGCGAGCTGGGCTTTCATGATTTACCTTATTGGCCCAATATGTTATAAATTTGGGTTTAATGGACGTTAAAATTGGAAGGAATTGGAGAAGAGTGAGTATTTTTTTTCGTTGAAAATTTAATTTATTATAGTTAAATACGTAATTTAAAACATAAATTAATTAAGACGAAGGCCTAGAAATATAATTGCAATAAAAAAATTATATTATGTATTAATTATAAATTATAAGGTTTTTAATAATAATAAATTTAATGGAGGTGTATTCTATTTAAATAGGATAAATTATTTTTTTCACCTTTGGAATCATTGGATTAGAGATATATGGTTGAAAAAGAAATAGTATGAAATATAAATTTTCACTATATTTTTTTAGCTACACATCTCAGATTTAACGATCCAAAAGATATGAGACAATGTACTTTTTTAATTCATTAAACCCTTTAATAATTTCAGTATAACTAAAATTATGATAATAGATATGTTTCTCATTTTTAAATTTTGAAAATGTCTAAACATCATGTATGTTGCATCGTTTTTCTTGGACATTATCAAAACTTGTTTAGCTTATATTTAATAGAATATGTCGAAAAAATATAATGCATATACTTTGTACCCCTTTATTACGATGTTTGTGTATGTGAGCGAACAATGTCATTTATCTAATGGCAATCATAAATTTACTCATAATTCAAGTATATGCCTTACAAAGGTAGCACAAGCGAATATAATGTGTCTCAAATTAATGGAGAGATACCGAAAAGGCTTAGGTTCAACAATTAAAGAAAACGAAGTAGACGCAAGTCAAAACGATTTTTTTATTAATTTTTTTTTATTTATAACGAACTGATAGGGTTTTCAATTTACATTGAAGCATTTTGGCCAAAAAAACATCAAATCAAGTTCCTGCCACATTGTGTTGATCGTGTTTCCTTACATGCTATAATTATTTAAAGAGGCCTTAGGGGACTTTTTATTTTTATTTGATTGCATGCAATGACTATGCAAAATAGATACTAATACTTGGGTTCATATTTTATTAGCAGCTTACTAATAAACGAATGACTAATAAACGAAAGGGTTCAATGAAATTGTACGAAGAATCATATTACCTATCTTCTTAACTGTAGAATGCTAAATTTATAGTGAATATTAAATTTTCTCTTCTATTTTTTTCTCTCTCCTAAATTTATTTACGTAGATTTAGTATCACACGATTGAAGAGGTAAATAATATGATGCTTCCTACTTAATTAAGGAGTACCTTCATTTTTTTTCCTGAATAAAATACACATCAGGCCCATTAATCCTCATACGTAATAGTCTATATTACTTCTTACATTTGAAGTTTTAACATTATATAATAAAAGAAAAAAATGGAGGTGCTCCCTAGTCCCTACTTAAGTAGGGAGCACCATACTTCCTATGATTTTAACCGTATGATATTTAATCTATGGTGACTTAATTTAGGAGAGAGAAAAAAAGTAGGAGAGAGAAAATCTAATATTCATCGTAGATTTAACATCCTACGATTGATGATATAGGTAATATGGTGCTCCCTATTTAACTAGGGAGCACCTACATTGAACTCATATAAATATAAAATTATGATAGGTGGTGTTGGCTTTTGCCATGACTATAGAGAAATCGTACCATTTAAGAATAAAGGCATTATATCGAGAATATTATACACTGTCTTTTTTGAATAGTGAGTAAAGCTTCGAATAAGTTTTTTGTATGGATGGCTGCATTCCTAATATGCTTTTTGTTATTTGTAACCACCTATAAATTTTATAATTTTTAATTTTAATATATATGGATATGGATGACTACAAAAAGATAGCCATTTTTCTTTTTCTTAAAAAAAAGAAATTTATGATTGTTTTTAAGTTTGAAAAAGATCAGTAGAAATACAGTTTTAGATTGAAAAAGTCATCTCACGGAACCATCTCGCTCCAAATTAAAGCCTTTGTCAGTGGAATTATTATTTTATATTTCTTAGTTTAACCAGCACAAAATGGTGAAAAGAAAACAGATTAAATAATATCCTTTTATTTAGCCCTATTCATATATGTGAAAAAAAGTGAATTCTGATAGTACTAGACTAGTAGTAGCTGACTAGCTGTAACGATATGAATATTCTCAGTGGGCTCGACAATCTGCATGTTATTTATATTTCATTTAATGTTACAAAATATAAAGTATTTAGATGGACTCTGTCGTAGTTTGGTTTACATCGTTTTAGTTTAGTTTTTTGGATTTAATCCCTGGAAATTGGCTGAGTTGTGTTATATTAGTGGGAAAGTAGTTAGTTGGTATCACAAATTAACTAACTGATTAAATAAAAAATTATATCTTTTCCTGGACCAAATTATTGAATTAAACTAATCGACATGTTCTTTGAGTCGAATCAAATTTTGCATGACAAACGAATGAACGATATTAACTAGTTTTTCTTGTGAGAAAAGATATTAACTAGTTTTCTTCAATATGTTTTTCGTCCATTGTCGCATTTACTAAATCAGATCATTTCCAAACTAGTTATCATTCATTGCATGCACAAATGTATCAACTACTTCAATTAATTAAATACTAATAATCTTGTATATAGATGGTCGTCCTATAATAATACTAAAAAGAGATGCATAACCTATAATTTTAACATGTCATAGGAGGTTCCCTCTCCATCAAGGATTTCATTCTATGCAACAGCATACCAACTCTTGGACCATATCTGTAAAATAATTTGTCAATGAAAAATAACATGATGTATTAACTAAATACTTTAAAATTTGAAGAATCCAAATAGGCCCTTAGTCTAATATTAATCGTTTCACGTCTTACTCTTCTCAGAAAAGTGAATTATAATTTTATCACAGCCAAAGTGATCAAAGACCATCTTCAACATAGATAACCAAGAATCGTACTACATGAGTTATCAGAAAATAGTTGTTGTCTATGATAAGATGATGAAACAAAAAAAAAGGAGAAAAAAACTAAGGTGCTGTGACGAAAAAAGAGAGGATATAAACATGGACCTTTGATCTATAGGACCACTAATTATAGATAGAATCCAATAAGAAAATATTTACCTTTGAACAAAATCTCCATGAATTAACAAACAAGGAAAAATGAGCTATCTAATTATTAAATTGTCAAAATAAAGAAGATCAGCTTCTTGAAATTCAGTGTTTGGATACTGGTATCTTTTGTCAACATCAGTTACAGGAGTTACAGAAAGGAATGTGATAGAAATATCTAGTACACAGAATTCACTGTAACCTTGCTGTGTCTTGATTATAGGGCCATATAAGAGGTCCACAAAACTACTCTGACTGTGATGTCTCGAATATATCCATAATTGGTCCAACATTTATGTATTCAGGTTACAGAAATTGGCATGTTTAGTACAATGTTTATAGCATGTTATTAGCAATGTATTATAATCATTATGTCACAAAAACAGAAAGGAACAATGAATCACACCAACATCCAAGCAAGGATTTCATTACATACAAATAAAGCCATGCACATTGGATTAGCTGTTAGTAGTTACATTATAGCAATAACCTAAACTTTTTATAAGCTTCCATTATAAATATTTATTTTCCTTATCCATTCACAGTAAGAACAGAGAACTAGAGGTTTGAGGTTGCGATTAAATAGCATAAAATATTCAAGCACAATGATATCATGATCAAACTCAGGCATGGGTATTTATTCATGTTGTTGAAGCTTCAAATCAATATATTTGTTATTTGAAGGTGGTTTCAGATCAAAATTTAAGAAATCGACGATCTGCTTCAGCATGGATATATTCTGCCTTAATTTTGGGGAAGGATCTGACAAATTCTGACTCGGGTGTCTGGATAATTTGTTGAGATTCTGATGGAAAAACAAAAAACTATACCTCAGCTGGTTTCCCAAATCTCTAGTGTTATGGAATTACCAATAAATTCTTAGCTAATAAGTGGGTTAGTATGGCTACAGATTCTTTTTAAAAAAAGAAGTATGGCTACAGATAAGAGGTGAAATGGTTACCATCATAACTGCAGCCATAACTTTTGAACAACATACATCTTACCCTATCAAAAGTTCATACAAAGGGAAATTATAATGTGTCTTAGCAATATGAATGAAAAGAAGAAACGAGTAGAGGGACACGTATCCTGATATGATGTTATACGTTCATCCACACATGTATGGATTTCCACCAATGTTCCGCGGGCACGTGTCCTAAAGTAAAATCCTTTGTATTATATCCTCATGCTCAAGCTAGATGCACAAAACCAGATTAAATTCTTCTAAAGGTGGAAGCATGCACAAGCAATAGGAGGCATCGGCCAGAAACGAAATACAAAAGGATACAAGGAGGAGAATTAATGAGAGATGCATAGAATTGTAAAAAGGACTAGTTATGCCATCTTTTATTATCTAATCAATTTATAAGTTGTCTTTAAATATCAACATTCATTTCTGTTCAAATTGGACTCTTGGATATGTGGCAAAATTGAATCCTATGTCTAAGTTGGTGCACCACTATAGCGGCACATAAGAAGCAAGAGTCGACAATTGATAGGAATGCTTAGAATAACAAATTAAAAACATAGATGCTAAAGAAAGAAGCAAATGTCATATTATATAAAATAAACACAAGATATATGCAATAGAGAGCCTTCAAAAATGAGAATAGAATAATCAGGTGAAGGCTATAATATATATATTTTTCAACTCTAGAACAAGATCTCCTCAAAAAAAAAAAAACTCTAGAACAAGTCAAGGAGAATAATCGGGTGACGGCTATAATATATTTTTCATTTTTTATGAAAATTCTAGGATAATTGACACATCAAGCACGAGGAGCCTCGTGTTTCTGGAGAGGAGTGGCAGTTGTACTTCCACGAGTAAGCCCACTCATGAGGCCGTCACTCGGCTCTGGTGAGGTCTTCTCCTTTTGGCAGCACGAGTGGCTCCCGGAAGGTACATTACAGACTGTCTTCCCTCGGCTGGGGGCATTAGCGGCACACCCGACAGCATCAGTGGCAGAGTCATGGTCCAAGATCGGTGGTAGGGGATCTGGATCGTGGACCCCAGTATTCAGATCTACCCTGTCTGATCAACGCATAGCAGAGCTCCTGCTACTTCACAAGAGGACCGCTCCATTCCGGCCAGACCCCTCACGACAGGACGGGTGGGTTTGGGACCCAGCGCCCTACTCAGCCCGCAGGCTGTATTTGCACTTCCTCCCAGATGTCACCATCCCGAGAGAGCTCCAGATGGACTGCAGATCTATTTGGCGTCTACGACTACCTCTTAAAGTCAAGATCTTTGCTTGGCTTATGCGGCGTGGCAATGCTATGTGCGGGGATGCAGTGGAGGACATCACACATTTGTTCTTTCACTGCCCGAGGGTACGGAGATTTGGCACCAGACGGGTCGACTGCTCACTTTCCCTTCAGATGCAGAGGATTTCTGGCGGCCACTACGCGCTATGACGAGCCGGAGGCAGGGATGGAGACCACTACTGACGACGTTTTCGGTCGATTCCTGGGCCATCTGGCTCCAGCGTAACCGGATCATTTTTTGTGGGGAGAGATGCCAGGTTGAGACCGTTGTACACCATATTTCTTTTCTCCTTCGGGAGTGGGGTTTTGGGTAGGAGGTATTATATCCTCGATATCTCTAACCTTTTCTTTGCTGCAGGAAGCCCTTTCTTCGAGGGTGGTTACTTGTACATGACCCTTTCATAAATTTATATATACATGGATGACAACCGTACTATCGGGGTCATCCTTTTTCTTCTAAAAAAAAAAGTCTTTAGAAACGAGGTGACTCTAGAGGGTTCTTCTTTTCTTAAAATGATAGCCTAAATGAACTTACAAGTCTAAGATAACATCCTACAAGACAATCCATAAGTGTTTACATTGGTTTCATGTGACAAAGATAGTGATCGTGTTCAAGCATATTTATGATAGATGTCAAAATAAGGAATAATTTTGTACAGAACTGTGATTAGATTAGGACAAAAGAAGAAAGAGAAATTAAGGCGAGACACCATTGACACCACAAAATAATAGAATAAATTATGCTTGCAACATATCAGCAATGACAGATGATAACTAACTAGATGTGAATAGTCATTTGACTTCTGAGAGGAAGCAGAAATTAGTAACAAATGTAGCATCCTTACAACAAAGTTTCTTTACCCTGTAGTACAGACCAAACACCGACCAATTCCTTTCTTATGCATAGTGAGTTATGATCTTCTATTTATCCTAATAAGTGCAGTCTTCCAATTCAAGTGGCTGAACACTATGTAACCAAAATGGTCACCTATGCATTTCACTTTATCAAGAATAAAAATTGAAAAGAATTGTATAATGCAGTTAAGTAACTACCAAATATGAGAGACCAACATTGAGCAAATGCTCTATCCGTGTTCTTTTATGCAAAAAAAAAAACTAGACAAACAGATCCCTGAACATCCCTATGCAATCCTAAGTACGATTTCAGAAGAGCCAAATCGACCATTCAGCGTGGGCCATTTAGATTGATCCATTAAATTTGTTTGAATACATGAAGTAGAATATAATGACAAAACAAAAGAAACTCGAATCAACATGGTTTATTTCTTGTGATGTCCAGAACCTTCAACAAATGGGCGCTATGAATGATATTTCAGCATTAGCATGCTTAAAATCTAAATCAGCCGTCATAAACTGTTTTTTGTTTACTCTGTTTAGTATATTAAACACGCAATGAGCATATGAAACGCCATTATTATATATGTAAATTCCCGCATAGCAGATCACAGAAAACAAATGGATTGATTGCAAACAATTCATCAACGAACCAAAACATAACACAGCATTCGATATTGAAAATTCTTCTACGGAAACACATAACAGTACCCACAATTAAATATGACAAAAGCATCCCAAAATAAACACAGCAGATCAAAGCATCAAGCAAACAAGCCATCACAACAATTCCCCTACATATCCATCAGATCCGAACTTCTAATACGTTAATATGTCATAAAGATCTACCGCATACCAGAGGAGACGAAATTGAAGCCAAATCTCTCTATCTCTTTCTGAGTCGGGTAAATGAGCGGTCACTTCGCGACCATGCGGAGAATGAAGTCCTCGTACTTGATGGTGCCATCGGGGGTGACGTCGACCTCGCGGATCCACTCGTCGAACTCGGCGGGGTCGAGCTTCTCGCCGATGGAGGTGAGGACGTGGCGGAGGTCGGCGACGGCGACGAGGCCGGTGCCGTCCTTGTCGAGGACGCGGAAGGCGTCGCGGAGCTGGCGATCGAAGGGCTCGGGGCGGAGGTGGCGGTGCATGAGGTCGAGGAAACGGGGGAAGTCGAAGGG
>LTAE01000047.1:22065-47148 GCA_001647135.1 Pontederia paniculata
AAAAAAAAATATATATATATATATATATATATATATATATATATATATATATATATATATATATATATATATATATATAAGCAACAAGCAGGTGGTTAATAAGTATTTTTAAAAAAGGGTTTCAGCTTTGAAAGTTCACATTTACTCCAATCTCAATTGTCATATTATTATATTTGATATATTATATTTATGAAAAAATGAAAAATAACATTATCTTAATAATTTAATTTTAAATCAACAATTATAAACTACTATAAAAAATATTCATATAAAAATTTGTGTTATTCATATACGATTTGCATATGAATATTGTTAATAGTTATTACGAAAATTGATGAGAGAGAGAAAATCATACACAAAAAAAATACACTGATTTACGAAGTTCACATTTAACTGGACTACGTCCTCAGGCGATGACTAGAGTTATTTTCTTTATGTGATGAATCAATAGATGATATAAGATACAAAATAATCCAAACCCTAGAGAGTTTATATATGAACTCTCAATACAAACTATGAAACAAAAGTCCTAATACTATCTAGATTTCGGGGACTTCGCTCCCAAGCCCCCGCGAGGGGATCTCCCTGAATCCCCCTTCAGGTTCGTTGACCGGACAACGAGACCCTCGTATGGGACAAACGATTATTCGAGCGACTTTAATGCACATGGATCATATAAATTTTCATTGGATTAAGATTCAAGGCATTATCAACAATAGTAAAATTATAAAAGCAAGATAATATGATAATTAAAAAATATGTGCGACACGTTATCACTAAAATAGCGCGTGACACGTTCATTAATTCTTATCTTTATTTATGATGAGGAGGTTTCTGCATCTACTCGATTGTTTCACAACGAAAAACTACATAACATGAGCAAAGTTAGGAATTACATCATACGTGTGACATAAATATACTAAAAAACACTTAGTACACTGATAAAGTAAGAAAAAATGAGAGTACATAATACTTTTTACTATACACTATATGACACATTTTCTGATCATTAGTTTCAAATCAATAGTCAGATTTGTTCCAACTAAAATGAAGTGATAACTAAATCAAATCAATAATCAAGATGATATATCATAATATGAGTGCAACGTAAAATGTTATACACTTTCATTTTTTTTAATAAAAAATTCTCACAAATTACTAATATGGTTGACGAGTAAATATATTTTTTAAGAGAAGATCTCAAAAATGGAACTTTTAAAAAATACGTAAAAACATGCTTACACAATTTTTTGGGACAGACTGGGGTGAGGGGAGCCTTGATCCCTCAATTTTTTGATATATACATCAGTACATAAATTATTTAAATATATTGAATATTAAATAATTTTAGTTACAATTTATTTTCTTCACGGTTAGAAATACTGAAAATTTTCAAAGATCGTGAATTCAATTTCTATCAAATCAATAGTTTATTTGTTACTTTATATTTTTTATTTAAATTTTTAAAAGTATCTATCTACCTTCTAACATTTGCTCTTGATGGGCTTTACTTTTTTGTGTTAGAAGTTTGCTCCTACGGTGTGTTACTGGGTCAAGTTTGACGACATCATATTGATGCACTATGGAAAGCTTGACACAGTTGAGCCCAAACAAATTTTTTAAGATTGAGATCTTATTCAAAATAATAAAAATATTGTAAAATCGACAATTAAATAAAGATTATAATATTTTGTAAATGATCTTACAAAAATCATAAAATCTCATGAATCAAGTTGTATGAACGTAGAGGATTAAATACAGTAAGATAGATTGTAAAAAAATGAGATCTTGAACCAAGTAATTTGAATACTCTTTATTTTTTTCCAATTGCATATCATTACTTCTTGTTTAATAATTTATGGTGATTATTTAAAATGATTTTCATACGTACGCCGGCTATAAAAAAAAGAGACGACAGCAAAATTTTTTAAAAAGATTATGACCTAATATATTTGAAAAGTTCGAGCTTAAACTTTTGGAATAGATGATTAATTGACCCAAATTTTAAAGAAATCCTCTTAATCCAAATCTTAACATCTCATATTAAAAAAAATAACGGTTGATGACTAGATAGATTAAAATTGTTCAATTTATACGACACGGAATGAAAAATATTAAAATTATAAATGTAATGATAAATAGTTTTATATTATCTTAAATTTTTAGGATGATTAATAGCTTATGAAATTTAACATAATAATATAATATTATATTAATTAGATGAGCTAATCATCTATCCACAAAAAAGTCATTAGTAAAAATAAGAAAATAGGTGAAACTAAACATACATACAAGACATGCTTACTTCGTATGTCATTTGTATTGTGGTTGCAAGAAAATTATTATAAAAAAATTATTAGTATCTGCTCAGAGGCTCCGATATTCAGGGCTACTAGCACTTGACTAATTCAAAGTCGAGATAAAAAATATAACGTATTTTTCTTGTTAATTTGACAACTCAAAAAATCAAATATGAGACTATTAGCTCTCGCATAATAATTAATTGTGTCAATCAAATTTGGTTAGACAAATTTGCCCTTTTAATATTACTATTAACATGTCTCATCAATTTTTATCTTTGAAGTTTAGACTTTATTTATAATCAGTGCACTAAAGAATTTTAAAGTTAAAAACTTAGCTGACTTCTTTATTATAACCAATTCATTATTTTAATTAAAAGGAGTCGCATATTAATTTATAAAAGGATTATGATAAATAAGTTAAAGTTATGCTACGAATACTTATTTTAATATATTTCATTTCATGCTTCATGTATTTTTATACTGTAAATCAAATAAATAATGGATGAAAGATATAATAGGGGGTAAAACAATTCAAAAATAATTTGGAGTGTCAATAGTGGCACCTTATACATAACATATTACCTGCCACTCCGAGTGCAATTAGTAACAAGATCTAGAGAGGCAAAAGAGTTGGAAGGCAGAGGTCAATTAATTCATTAACGGTTCGATTTTTTTATTAATGTAGTTGACCAAGCACCAAGAAAGAGCAAGCAATAACTTATTAATTGCATCCACTTTGCTTTGGGAATCTGATTCTAAAGAGCTCTGAACAGAAATGATGAGTTGCCATCCCTTTTGCTCTTTCTGCAAACTTTTAGCTCCTTGCATTTTGTTCATTCATTTACATTCAGAAAATTGTAGCCAGATGTCCAACCTCATAATATGTTATTGGCATTCCATCTTAAAAAGATCAAAGGTCTCATTTTCTCTTTGCCAACAAACTCAACATATTATTGAATCCAAAGCTATTCACTGTATTAATTAATAGTTTATACTACTTTATGTTTTCTACCGGCTTCATTCTTTTAGTTATACCGTGATAGCGACATACATCTATCTGAATATATATCCATCTCTCTATCTATATTGGTATTTTTAAAAAAAATATTAATCAAAATATAAAGTTAGTATTTACTTTTTTTTACTTTCTAGTTATTGACTATATCTTCAATTGTTAACAATACTTAATTCTTTCAATTTGTTGTTGTAGTTGAACAAGTACTTTAAAACCATGTTAAATTTGGTCACCAAAACAAACTCATCAAAATGATTATTCATTTATAAAATTTTAATTAATTTAAATTAGGAATTAAATGTAATGAAGTAAATAAGTATAAATCAACAAAGAAAATGTCAAGTATTGATGTACAAAGAAAATAAATATTAAACAAGTTATTAATTGATTCACATTTGTCAGCATTTCTAGGAAAGCGTTACCGATTATTGTTTTTCTACATTAGTCTATGTTTCTGAACTCTGTTTTTGAAACAAACTGCTTACAGAAAATGATAAGCAAAATTTTGACTTTACCAAAATCCTATTTGATGCTATAAACACGAATGTTTAGATTTTGTCATTACCTAAAATCAACTAGATGAACATGAGTGACTTAAATTATAATTTTTCAAAAATCCAAATTATGATTTTATAAAAATGAAATTCATTTTCCTCCCTTCCCTAAAATATAAAAATGCTCACTTATCTCTCTGAACTATTCAAACTTTCTATATCAGACAACTGCCTTCTATGAAATTTTTTATTTCTTTCATTTATGTAAATTGGGGAAAATATATTTTTTATATAATAAAAATAAAAACTAAAAAAATACATATGTTATTACCATTAAAAACTAGTTTTTTAGTTCATATATATTTCTAAAATCATAACAATTTTAAGTAGTTCGGCATAGATAATTATATGGGTGAAAGCAATTTGGTTAAGTATTATGGTTTTTTCCTTTTAAAGTCTATCTTATAAATTTTGGGTGAATTTTTAATCCCTAGAGATTAGTCAAGAAGAAAAGAAAATAAGTTTAGACAGTTTCAACTTCTTTGAGTCGAGGCTCGGGTTGGAAAAATATAGTAATTAAAAATAAAGAAATTGACCATATTAAATATTTAAAAGAGTACATTACTATCAAATTATAATTAAAAACTAAAATTTGACTTTGGGTGCCAAAATAAATTATCATCACACAATCTAATTTCAAATTTCACATTCAGCTCTGCCAAAAAAATAGTTCACAACGCTAGTGTTGAACGCAAACTATACTAAAATATTAAAATCCAATCAGTACTTTTTATATTCAACTACATCAAAAATAGTTTAACCTAATATGCATTCTAATCGAGGGTGTTAAAGCTTTGCAAATAACATATATTTTTTTAAAAAATAGGAGTGACATTTATTATAATTAAAATTTTATAAACAAAATTTTAATTTACTTCGGATTGAGCTCCATCTTTTAGTTAGGGCTTATAATCTAGTTGGGTGATTTTATTTCTTAAAATCATCCTAATTTTAAATTGAGATTCACATTATCTATTTTTCCGACTTTTTTATAATTGAGTATTTCAAATGATATTATTTTTTTAAATTACTAACAATAATTTTAAAAAGTTAAGTAGCAATATTTTCATATTAATATTCTTAACAAGTATATTTAATGAGTAACTTCGAAATATGCATAGTTTAAGAAAGATCGTGAAAAAGATAAAAGTAAAGTTTATAACCCGATTTCGGAGAATATATGAGCAACCACAAAATTGTTACTTGCTTGGCTTCCTTGCACTTGCCTCACCTTTTCTGTCACTTGTTAATAATTGTAGCCTTTTATAACATACAAACACAGAGAAAAAAACACATTCCTAATTGAGTCTCGTTTTCTAATTTCTAGCATGGTCCTCAATGTGAAACACAGACTTTAGTTCCCATGCAATCCAATACCAAAGGGAAGTGGGGTACATAAAAGAACCAGATTCCAAACATGCAATAACTATATCTTGTCAATTTGATACAGTTCTTTATAGACATCATATATTATAGCCTTCATCTGCTAAGGAATTGATTTCTTTTATTTATACCTTCGTTTTTTGTCAACAATTTGTCAATTCCTCATATACATACTCGAATTTGTTATACCACAATGGTCTTGTCACTCTTTCATTTTTTCCTCCTTCATTGTAATTTGTTTTTGTTGGGTGCCTGCTACTTGGCATGATATCAGAAAAGGAAAATGCTCCATTCTCTTAAACTTATTTTTCTAATTTTTTTAATACTTACAGATTTAAAGTATTCAAATAAATTAACATAATTATTATGAGTGTCATTACGAGAGAGTCAAGAGGATCTGCTAGTAAAATCTCGTATCGAAAGTTGCAATGATCATATTTCAAAGAAAAAAATTATATCCTTCTAAGAATTCTTTTAATATTCATATATTAAAAATGTCTCGTAAAATTAATTAATTTACAATGTGATATTGTGATGTGTTAGGAGGATGATTAAATTAAAATTTAGAAAGATTTAGCAAAGCTCTATTTCAAAAGATTAGTCCCATCTAATGAATGGATGACAGGAGTACTCCTGCCACTCAAAAATAAAGCTTCATACACATCCTTTAACAGTGTCCAAAAGGTTATTGACATCTTACAAGTGGAAAGTTACTGATTCTCGTAGGAAAAAGCATCCTGCTTATCAAAAAAAAAAGCTATTACTATTTGATTCTTTTAATAATATACTAACTAGAGTTGCTCATATCGTTGTGTTCATGCAAAATCTATATTATCCAAGACCTTGGTCCTTGCCTCTTGGCAGTCTTAAGATCAGGTCCATAGAAATCCATCTTATTAACCTGCCTACTTTTTACTCATTATAACTTCATTTTTTTCCAATATCCGATATTATGCCAGAACTGTTTTTGCTTGTTTTGCACAGACACACTTCACTGCAAAAAAAAGAAAATCCCAGGTTCTGGTTAAGCACGACTTGGTTTCAGATGAGAACAGAAATGATGCAATTTCTAACTTTGACTCCTCATGTAATGATGTTGAACCTGCCATTAATGCCTCTTGACTGACTAAAGTACTAGTTTTTGGAGAGAAGCAACTCCATGCTCAGGACTCGGTAGAAATCAGATGTGCAGAACTCACATGACATCCAAATCCCTTTCTCCCTCCTCAATCTCTGGTTGACTCACTGAGCCACCACTCCCTTCTTTTACCATATACTTCACTCGAGAACAAAACCTACTCACTTTCTTCCCCAGTATCTCACTCCTTTCTCCTTTCCAGGCCTCAAAGATCCCTTATTTTTTCCCTCTCCTTTGGCTTTACCTAACAAGAAAGCAAGCAACAAAGCTGCAAAAACCTTGCTCAAGTGCTCTCCTTGTATCCTCAGTTGTAGTTTGAGACAATGTGATACAAGAGTGAAATAAAGAAGACATCTTTTCTGCTTCCACCATTCAGTCGTTTCTTCAGCAACGACTACTAGTATGAGTGCTCTCCTCTTTGTCCTGCTGTGCCTCAGTCGTCTGCTGCACTTCCCACGGAGTGCACTATGTGATGTTGCAGAGCTGAGTACTCTCATGGATTTGAAAGCCTCATTGGACCCTGAGAACAGCGTGCTGACGTCTTGGACTGTTGATGGAGAGCCCTGCCGAGGTGACTTTGAGGGAGTGGCCTGCAATGAGGTTGGTAAGGTGGCCAATATCTCTTTGCAGGGGAAGCAGCTCTCGGGCTCCATCTCATCTGCAGTCGGTCGGCTCAGGAGCCTCACAGGGCTCTACCTCCACTACAATGGAATCTCGGGAGAGATACCAAAAGAGATTGGTAGCTTGACAGAGTTGAGTGACCTCTATCTCAATTTTAATGATCTATCAGGAGGTCTTCCGGAGGAGATTGGTAACTTGGCTGGCCTCCGAGGTGAGTTCAGTCAGTCAGTACTCTGACACTGAAAGGAATATGTAAAACTGGGATGTTCATGCACGATTGATGTCAAAATCTGACCTTTTTGTCTCTCATCTGGACTTCAATAGCTTTTAATCAACAATGTCTCAAATCTTTTCAGTTCAATGAAGAGTACTAGCGGCGTAGATGAAGAAAGGGAACTTGCATTTTTTATAGAAAAAAATCGATTCTTTTGCATCAATGTGATCATTTTTGTTTTCAATGCACTTCTTTATAAAGTACAGCCTATTTTTACATTGTTTTCTGAATCTATTCAACGAAATTTAAAAAATCTTATAAGGAAAAAATGGATAAAATTATATCGATTGAACCTGATTTCAATGGTATTTGATGACTTATAATGTTGAAACGACTAGCCTCAAAAGTTTTTAGCTTACTTTCTCCTTGCTGTTCTTCCAGTCCTGCAGCTTTCTTACAATAAGCTGACAGGGAGTATACCCACACAGTTGGGGCTTTTAAAGAATCTTGCTGTGCTTAACATTCAATCGAACAACCTTACTGGGGCAGTTCCTGCTAGTTTGGGAGATTTGAGTGAACTTTCATGGCTGGATTTGAGCTTCAACCAGCTTTTTGGTTCAATCCCGGTTAAGCTTGCTCAACTCTCTCAGTTGACAGTACTAGATGTTCAGAACAACTCCCTATCAGGCAGTGTCCCTTCTGGTAAATTTCTACTTTTTGAAGCTTATTCTTCTAAATCCAACTTTATCTTGTGCTGTCAAATTTTAAAACAATTTGATCTTTTCCCATCTAAATGAAGATTTCAAGAGGTTGGGGGAGCAATTCAGGTACGGGAACAATGCTGATCTATGTGGATGGGAATTCCCTTTTCTGAGAGCTTGCACTTCTGCTGATCTCCTCAATCCAAGCAGGCCCGAGCCATTTGGTGCCGGTCTAAAACCACAGGATATTCCCGAGTCAATGAATTTGGAGGGGCATTGCAACAGAACCAACTGTTCTAACTCATCTAAGTCCTCAGCATTGCCCATTGTTATTGCAGTAACAGTTACTGCCTTTATAGTTATGGTTTCTGGATTTGCAGCATTATTTTGGTATCACCGTAAGAAACAAAAGATTGGTAGTTCATTAGCTTTCGCAAAAAAGCGACCTGGTGCCTATCAGGCTAATGATTCTCACCGCAGAACTGCCTCACCACTTATTAATCTCGAGTACTCCAATGGTTGGGATCCTTTGGCCGATGATAAGAGTGGTTTTGATTTCTCTCAAAAAGTTTCTCAGAGTTTTAGGTTCAATTTGGAGGAGATGGAGTCGGCTACTCAGTATTTCTCCAGTGTTAATTTACTTGAGAAGAAGACTAATTTTGCGACTACTTATAAAGGTATATTGCGAGATGGAACTGAGGTTGCTATCAAGAGAATCAACAAGACAAGCTGCAAACCGGATGAGGCTGAGTTTTTAAAGGGGTTGAAGCTACTGACAACGTTAAGACATGAAAATCTTGTCAGTATAATGGGTTTCTGTTATTCAAGAGCTAGAGGCGAGTGCTTTCTTGTTTATAATTTCGTCGAGAACAGCCTGTCGCGATACCTAGATTTGAGGGATGATGAGAAACATAAGGTTCTTAATTGGCCCACAAGAGTAAGCATTATTAGGGGAATTGCCGAAGGTATTGATATTTTCTCCTTTCACAGATGGTAGAGGTTTGAATTGCTCACAAGAGTTATGCATGTTCATGTTTTCCTTTATATTTTCAGTTGTGAGGTTGCCAAAAGTCTAATTCATTGTGCATGTAGGGATCAAGCATAGGATGCATGTAGTGCTCTATAATATTCTTGATGGCTTTAGAAAATCTCTCACCACAAAGAAAAAATAGCAAGATATCATTTTGTTTCTTCTAGTCTGCATTTGAGCTTGTTTGAAGCTTATAATCAGATGTTCTCTTTTAACAGGTATTGAATACCTGCATAGCAATGGAACCAACAAGCATCCTTTGGTCATACAAAGTCTATCAGCAGAAAAGATTCTGATTGACCACCATTTCCATCCTTTACTCTCCGGCTTAGGCCTACACAAGCTATTAGCTGACGATGTCGTCTTCTCTACCCTCAAAGCAAGTGCTGCAATGGGCTACTTGGCACCTGAGTACACCACCATTGGCCGTTTCTCAGAGAAGAGCGATGTCTATGCCTTTGGGGTTCTTGTGTTCCAGATTCTCACTGGTAAGAGGAGGGGCAATCACTTGTGTCTTGAAGTGCAGTCAGGTAAGCTTGAAGATCTCATCGACGAGAACCTTGAGGGAAGGTACTCAAGGCCTGAGGCAGCAAAATTAGCAGGCATTGCTTTGCTTTGCATGAATGAATCTCCGAATCAAAGGCCGATGATGGATACAGTTGTTCAGGAGCTTAGCAGCAATCAGTAATCAATGTGTTCTTGCAGGCATGACTGCTAAGGAAGCAACTCCCGGGTCTCCTTTGCAAGAGGGTTTCACTTTCATGGACATGAAAAACTTAGAAACTGACCAGGATGCGATCCACCCGTTAGTTCGTGATCAATAAACATTTTAATTGTCCATCTTCGAGTCTTTGGATCCTGTAATGTATGTTGTTGGAGTAAGTTCTCTCATTGCTCTTGAGAGTAGTAAAACATAGCAGTCTTTTCTTTTTTTAGGCATCCTTGTTCACCAGCATCTGGTCTAATTGCTCTTGAGAGTAGTAAAACATAGCAGTCTTAGCCTTTTCTTTTTTCAGGCATCCTTGTTCACCAGTATCTGGTCTAACTGAAGCAGTATATTGTCTGTAACATGGCTCCGTGAAGGCGAAAGCCGAGCCAAGTGTTTGAGCCACATGTGAATTCTAGATAACTTGTCTTCTTCTCATCATCTTCTTGCATGGTCTGCAGGCAAGTATAAGATATCAATGCTTGTGACCATTTTTAACTGTGTTACCAGTGAAAGAAGATAGTGATCTTAGAGGAGAGAGAAAAAACTGACAGACTCTACTGTTCTACTCCAGGATATATTGCCTTTTTGTGTTTAATATATATTTTCTGAACCTTCAGAATGCAAATGTTGATTGTCACTGAACTGCTAATATGCAAGCTGCTGCATGATAGCCTGTGGTTATATCTCTTTGCTATCATTTGTCTGGAATTGTTATGGTGAATTTATTATTAGCTCCTTCCATGACTTTTGGATACACTGAGCCTAAAGATTACAGCCATGAATGGCATTTCAAAATGCAAAAGAATCTGGATCTTAGTTAGTAGACTCTGGAGGATAAGTCAGATACTCAGATGGATGAATTTTGTTATCAATTGATGGCCATAAAGAAATCAGTAGTTTGGGTTCTCACTTCTCATCCTTTTTCCAAATCATCGAATGAGGTAAATGCAATATTCTTTAGTATTTTCTTTTGTAGAAAAATTCTTTTCAGTCTCTGATTGTGTGAAGAAAAGTAAGTTTAAAGTGTAAAAATAATTATGTGTTGTACTAGGAATTGACATTTTATGAAATATTTTTTTCCCCGGACAAATATTAACTCCAGAAGCTGTATATGACTTTTTGGTTGTTCAAAATTATTTTTTAATCATCAAACATTAGAAAATAGGGACATGATTTTTGAAAATGATTTTGAAGATACTTGTGAGAAGTGTGACCGGAGGCCTATGTATATAAAATTTATAAATTTAGTTTTAAGGCGTTTGAAGTAACAATTTAAAAGACTGTTTCAATGTTTGGATGAAAAATGTGTAATGATAAAGAATTAAAACATTGATTATATATTTTACATGGTCAAAGTAGTCGCATTATTCTACCTCATCAACACCAAAACTTTTCAAAAAAAGAAAAAAAAACTTGCAAGATGGTTTCATTGCGTTTCAAATTGAACCCCAAAAGCTTGAGAAAGAAGAGGGAGTTGATATAATATCATCTTTGTGTGTAAAGCTGATGTGGTCAAGGCACATTGGTATTTCTTTACCTCCATGGCAATACCACATCATTATATGATAAATTTTGACAAATTAATATTGATTGTGATAGATTTTGGCAAAAAGATTAAGTTGCTGTGATTTGGTTGTGAAGAAAATAATAGGTTGGGGACAAAAGTAAAAGTTGGTTACTTTTTCTCAATTACACATTATCAATGTTAAGAATTGTTGGAAATAGAAGGTTCTTGAGCATGTGTGCTACTTCATAGTGCTTAAACTTGACTAATACGAAAATGACCAATGATAAAATAAATTTAATTTCAAGTTTCGTGGTATCAGAACTATTTTAAAGGGAAATAACTTTCTGTTCCCCCGGGAAGAATTAAATCAAGTGCTTGATTTTCAGTTTGGAGCTTATGCCTCTTCCAAAAGGCTTAAAATTTTTGTTTCCGATGAAGATAAATTTTGTAAATTTTTATGCCCTATGAGTTACCTTGGATATAGTGCTGAAGCACATCAAAACTTGCCAATCTTCCAGAGGCAATGGGGATGTTTCTGTGAAGTGTAACATACTCTTAGTTTGTTTAGTTGCAAAATCAGTGGAAACCAATTTGGCTTATATGTAATAATCATATGCTGGCCATTTGTTGCCATAATGAATTGTATGTAATCAAACGAGTCCACAAGAACTGGGTGATGCATTGCTGTAGACTATCCTGGTGCATCTGTAGTTTTAGTTGCATGAATTCAGAACCAGTTGACCATCTCTAGCAAAGCAACAATGTTATATAAGTTATCTAAATAGATTTACATGTAGCCAAATAGTTGAGATTAGTTGCACATTCCCATTTTTTGGTCTTAAAACAAGATACAACGTAACCTTGTAGTCATCCTTCTCTCAAAAAAAAAAAAAAGAAGTTCAGTGTAAGTCATACTCCCACTTTAGTGTAGGCGTTTAAGGTGATTTTTGATAATTGTGGATTTTGTTTACAGTCTGAGAATGATATGAGTGGTGATATATGTGATGGTGATTTGATAATGCAATGTGTCTACCCACTAACTCAGGATTCTGAACATAACACAATATCAGCATGTATGCTTTTAGCTGTAGAAAATTCTTCTGTAAGTTTTGGCGTATAATGGAGCACATACTAGTAGGAACAAAATGTTTATGCTTCTTAGAGCAAATTGTTAACATATACTAGACTAGCATGGCTGTTAGGAAGTTCACCAATTAGCACTGTGTTGTAATCATTAATCAAACATTATCCTTTGAGCAATGATGATTAAGTATATTATATAAACATATTGATTGACTTGATCTTTTGGTTCTAAAGTTGGAACACAAACTCATAATACTGGATCGACCCAAATTGATGAACAACTCTGATCCATTTCTTGAGAAGATGATAGAGTGGCTCGAAATGATTGGAAGAGAGAGAGTTATAGATTGATATGGATCGTTTGGTCATTCGTGTTCTTGTTACATTTCTTGATGGAGAGGTAATTGGAGTCTCTTTCATTTCTGTCCAGTTGAATGAAGAAAAACATTATCCTCATTTTCCCAAAAAAGATAATGTAATGAATGAACATATTGATTTATATGTCAGAGGTCAAGATTTATACTCCTGTATTAAACAACATGACAATTGACGAAGAACAATATAACAGCATGAAGAAGATCGAAATTTCTTTCATCTATTTCCTTTTCACAAGTTGACCTCATTTATCTTTTCCTTCTCTCAAATGAACTTGAATGATAAGCTTTCACCCCATCACCGTCAAACCATTTCAAGTGGCCGAGATAAAATTTAGGTGGTAAACTGCAGATAATTATGTTATGAGATGCAAAGCTCTGAACAAATCTTTTCTTTTGTCCCTTACAATGTGGACCTTAAACCAAAGCGCAGTACGAGAAGGGTGAAGTGAACAATATACTACAAAAAAAAAAAAGGATTTTTTTTTATGATGATGGTCTTACTCCGAAGCAGACATGGTATATGACCATTCATCGGCATCGAAGTTATAAACTTGTGATTAACTTTAAATAACTTAGCTAGTGGTTGGTTGGATTATTATTATTATTTAAAAGGCAAGAATTATTATTTATTTAGTTTTATTATTCTTTGTGTTATTCAAGAATAAAAAACTTATTGTGTTTGGATCAAAAGTATTAAGATAAAAAATATTAATAAAAAATGAAAAATGATTGAAACAGAAAAAGAAGTAGAATAACGTTATTCCTACTAATGATAAGAATAGATATATCCGATTTAATGTTAATATCAATCTATGTTATGCTTTGTGTGATTCCGCCTTGAAAATTAATTCACATCTTTTCTTTGTTTGTCTTTCTTTTGTTCAGATCTGGAATCTATTTCAGATTTACACTGGATCTGGATTCTCCTACTTTAATACATGGGCTCTAGTGGGTTGAGTTCTTGAGGGCAATAACCTGATTTCTAATTTTAGGACTAAAATTTCTAACTCTATTTGCTTTAAATATGGAGGATAAGAAATGATGTCCATTTTCGTTCTTGCCAAACAACTGCAACTTTGATTTTGACCCAAATGATGGCTAGATATCATGAGTTGCACTCAATCCATCTTTCTGAGGGGACTTCCTCAAGAACCAACCTTTGGTTCGTTGGGAGTCCCCATCTCAATCCTGATTCAAACTGAACTCGAATGACTCCTTTGTGATCCATTAGGAGGTAAGAGGAGCATGTTACATGATAAGGACTGATACATCTTTTGTGTGTGCAAGTGCAATGCGAAAAGAATTTTTACTCGGTGCTGAAGGCGGAAGCATGGGACTTACTACAAGGATTGTTCTATTGTTGATGTTTAGCAATAAGAAATCTTGTCATTGAACCATACTCCAGCTTGACATCCACAATTATAAATCAGTTTAGTCATTGCCTTAATGGTTGAAAAGCATTTTTGAAGATATTAGACTCTTAAGTTCCCATTTTGAAAATCATACCTGTAAGCATGTAAACGCAGTGTAAATTCGGTGAGATTATCTAGCAACTTTTGGTCGAAAATCATAGAGTGATTTCTTTTGGGAGGATAATCCTCTTCCGAGTATTTTTGGAATTTTGTATCAGACTCTTTAAACCTGGATTAGTGCATTTCTCCTTAAAAAAAAGAATAGATATATCCTTGTAGTCATTAAAAAATTAATGTTTTTGTTGTTTTCATGATAGTTTTTGAAAAAAATATATTCCTATTCTACTTTATATTTGATATTATCCTTAAATATTCTAGCTATTCTCCATTTTTATTCCTAAATCAAACACCTCTTAATGTTCTCTCTCTCCCTCTCCCCACCTCAATCCCTACCTTTCCTTTCCGATCTCTGTCATCTATGGGAATAAATTGTCGATGCTATTTATTCAACACTCGTCAAGTTGTGCAAACTGACTTTAATGCCTTAATTTTATGCAAGCATTTACTCTTTTGAGTCTTTGTTTAACACATAGCAATCCTTATCAGTAGCCATAAACAAGCTTGCTGCTGTTATCACATTTTATTCATCTCTCATTCAATATATCTATCATGCACAATTCATTTGGCCTTGATGAGTGGATCCAACCATAGGTGCAAATTACTAGATTTATATACCTATTACTATATTTATTTTTTAGCGTAATGCAAGAGAAAGAACGTGGCATGCATATTGCATATGCCCATGTCGTGCAAAAATAATACATGCACACACATACACACGTAGGACGCTTCTGACTTGAATGGTTGCCAACAAAAGTATATATCCAGCATCTTTCTCATGCCGGAGAGAGAGAAAAAGGTGTACCAAAAAACATATAAATTTCGATTAAACGATAAAGTGCGTTAAATAGGGTCAGGGTGAATCTTATGCTATTTAATTATACCCGGGCATGCATAAAAAATGACATCTTATGATAATTAATTCTGCAATGACGATCATGGAGTGTTGGCTCTATGTGTTTGAAAAGTCCTATAACCATAATTTTTACAATTGAAGATAATATATATTAGTAAATCGTTAGCAATCGCTCTAAGTAAAATATCGCACAAATTCACGGAAAATACAGGGTAACCTTATTTATAAAAATATTATAGTACTAAAACCTAATTATGCTTCGATAAATAATTGATACTATAATTTATTGTGATTAATAAAGTAAAAAAATCCCAATATAATCTAAACTATGTGGCAAAATATTTTTATTTCAAAATAAGAGTATTTCAGTATTTTGTTTGGTGTTATAATTAGAAGTCAATTATTAATGAGTTTACATTTTTGTATTTCGTCCATAAGAGTTATTTAAATAAAAAAGTAACAATTTTAATAGTGTCAATGTATAATTACTAGGTTTTATTTTTACCTTAGTTGAAATTAAATTAAAAATGTAAGTTATTCATTTTTACAAAGAAAACACATTCATTTTAATTACTACTATACGATAATTTAAATTAAACAAAGATTATCATAATGAATTAATAAATAATTTTATATGTTAACAGTAATAATATTTATTTTAATTACTATTTTTTAGGTTGAAAAAGTTAATCTATTAATGTATTATTAAGTCAATAATAAAAATTAAAAAAGTCATCAATAAATAATTTTAGTTCATACTAGTAATAGCAAAATAAAACATTTTAAAGAACTAAGAGGACAGAGCCGAGTTTGATCCAAAAGTTTCATTATCTAAACGATCCAAGTGTTTGCTTGAATTAATTGAAAATATAATTAATTCTGACCCTAATTCCGGTGTTCAGACGTGAACTACCTATTAAAGTTTTTATCAACATTTTACTTAAAATTTGATTTTCTTTTAATATTATACATACCAAAATTTAATTTTAGTACATTGTCGTCAATGTAAGGCTCGCCCCATTCACACGAGTCATTGTATCATATTTGAGGATGTAACGCCCCCAAAATGCAATACTTGAGGGCTTCTGACGATGTTACATGAACTTTGGACATATATTATAAGACATGATAACAAATAAAAAACATTGCAGTGGAAGACATAAACATAATACCATGATAATGATAGATCAAGGCAGCATAAACATATATAAATCCATATAACATCACACCACATATGAGCATAAATCTATGATCAAATATAAGGCCCATAACATCAGTCTTAGGCTCATTCGACTCGATACATAAAATAAAGATAATAAGTTCATTAGACATAACACTAATGACTTAAAGGCCTACAAGACCTAGACATGATCATGTGCAATTTTAAAGCCGCCAGAGCACGCCGCCAGAGCACACCGTCGCCAAGTCCATCATGCGTCATCGCCTGCATGGATCCAGAAACAGAGGAAGTGGAAATCTTCCGATTAGATTATGTAAAGGTCGACGTCTATCATACAACATATATGTCATAATATAACATGATCATAAGTATAAACTTTGAGCATAAACTATTCTAGATAACATAAGCATATGACATTTGCATGACTTGGACATAACATTGAACATTCATACATGAAGCATAAATAATACTAAACATTTTATGTTCATGATCATCATATTTTCATATTTACATCTTTACAAATTAGTCATATGACCCATTTTGAATTCTCTTTGACTCACATCATCATCATCATCATCATCATCATCATCATCATCATCATCATCATCATCATCATCATCATCATCATCATCATCATCATCATCATCATCATCATCATCTTAAACATCTTGATTATAAGGTCAATTATTATCTTTACATGATGAGTCTCAAATAACATCAGCCCATTAATAATGGCTAGCTAGTCAACCCTCTTGTGGGGTCCATTTTAGGAGCACACCTACTAACGCTAACGAATGGACATCGCATCCCAAGAGCACACTCACTACCTCTAATGAGTGGACATCGCATCTCACTTGTGAGCACACTCGCCGTAGTGAATGGACATCGCGTCTCATATGACATGCATAATTGATGTGTCGACTAAGTTCTTCATGTTTCATCTTCTTTACAATACATCAAGCATAACAATCAATCTTGTGATTTTAACCTAGTTATGACTTTCACATGCAATTCGAGGTTTATGTACAAAGAAGTCATCAAACATGGTTTGCTACCTTACAAAAACATAAAACATAACATACAAATGATTTGACCAAGTATTAAAAAGATAACATCATAGTAAGTATCTATAAAATAGGGTTTATATATCTTAAATATGCCTTACTAGTCATCACGGTCCATGGGGAGTCCATCATGGTCGTGAGATCCAATGTCACGGTCCGTTACATCATATTACTGCCCGTGATTCTCATTGTCACGGCCCGTGATACACCATCACGGCCGTGACCGAGACGGTGTGTCATGGTCTCTTCGTGTCATGGCTCGTAATATTCCATCACGGTCGTGACCGAGAGTGTTTCATGGGGTATCTTCGGGTCACGATTCGTGAACCTCCCTATCATGGCCCTTGATGTCCATATCACGACCATGACGGGCGTGTCACGGCCTATGACATCCCATCGCGGCCCGTGACAATTTTCCTGAGAGCCGTTTTAATTCTTTTTCACTAAAATTCAACCCTAATTTCACCCATTATCGAACATATAACCTATCCTCCTCTAGGAAGTTCATCCATATGTAGAGTTCTACATTCTAGGGTTCTCAATGCATCAATGAGAGTATACTAAGTGGAAAATTGGGAACATGAAAACTAGGGTTTCGTTGAGGTTCATACATACATATGAGAATCACCCTTCATCAAGTTGACCTTTAAGTTTGGAACATATGAATATCATATAAAGATATTATAAACAAGTTCAATAACATTAGGGTTTCATAACATACATCATTTGGCACATAATGGCAAAATATGAGATAGGGCATCATACAAGGACTATGTTATTCCTCCTAGGGTTTGTAGTTCATTTCCATAGTAAAATCTAGTGTTACATAGTATGAAAGATCATAAAAGGGATATAAATATACCATACAATAACATAAAGGATGCATGACATTCATCATATGGTCCAACTCACACCAAACACATAAAATGAATCATTTAAGCATAATATCAAACACCTATCATGCACTCTCCTAACATGTCATCCCATCATCTTTAACTCTAAGAACATGATATTTTTATACATCCAAATCTATAGGATGAGGTAGAAGATGAGGGATTGGATCCTCTCTACATACCTTAGCTAAATCCCTAGAAATTTCTTCTTCCCCTTTGGTGATTTCTTCTTATCTTTCCCCCTAAAACTCCAATGTCTTATTCTTCTCCTTCCTTTGCCCTTCCTTGCTCCTCTTCAACACCCTCTTGAGATGCAATAGGAATGAAAAGCTTCAAACCCTAACCATGGTGATCTTCTTGTGGGGAGGGAGATGAGAGGAGAGAGAAGGATAAGGGGAAAATGGGAAAAAAATGGCTAGTTTCCCCCTATTTATACTTAGGAAGATTTTGGGCCACTTAAATTAATGGGTCTGTTTTATAAAAATGGGGAATTACAAGGGGCATCATTCATCCTCCTTGTGAGGGACACCTCACTCACGCGAGCCATCACAATACATTGTGAGGGCCTCACTCCTCCACGAGAGACACCTTACCTATACGAGCCGTCGCTTGACACTACGAGGGCCTCTCATTATCATGTATCATCTCAATCATTACGAGTCATCACCTCACTCCAATCGAGTCACTACGGTCATCCAGTGAGACGATGGGGGATAAGCTTGCATGCACAATGCATATGCATGATGTGCCATAATATAATTATGAAAATAATTCATATTTCATACATAAATATCCATACATGACGCATTTGAATATTACATGATAACACATTCGAAAAATCCATGTTAGTGAAATAATATCATAACATCTAAATCCATGAAAATCATATCACAAAATCTATATCAAAATATCAAAAAATCTGAATGCCACATATCATCATGATAGTTCAAATGATCATCACATCATCAATATAATCAATCGAGGTAAATGAGTTATTGAACCACTACGACTTGGATATTTAAGATCGTGAGATTCACTCATTTCGACTGCGATCGACCTCGTTGGGTCTCCCACGTCCGAGTATGGGATGAACGACTTCATCGCCCCAATAATATTTTTATTGTATTCAAGATAATTTTTGAAAAAAAGATATTTAGTCTTATTCTACTTCATATTTGATATTATCCCTAAATATTCTAGCTATTCTCCATTTTATTCCTAAATCAAACACCCGTTAATGTTCTCTCTCTCCCTCTCCCCGCCTCAATTCCTACATCTCCTTTCCGATCTCTGTCATCTATGAGAATAAATTTTCGATGCTATTTATTCAACACTCGTCAAGTTGTGCAAATTGCCTTTAATACCTTATTTTTATGCAAGCATTTACTCTAACACACATCAACCCTGATCAGTGACCATAAACAAGCTTGCTGCTGTTATCACATTTTTATTCATCTCTCATTCAATATATGTATCATGCACAATTGATTTGGCCTTGATGAGTGGATCCAACAATAGGTGCAAATTACTAGATTTATTTATCTTGTTACAATAATTATTTTTTAGTGCAATGTAAGAGAAAGAACGTGGCATGCATATGAATATGTCCATGTCGTGCAAAAATAATACATGCACACACATACACACGTAGGACGCTTCTGACTTGAATGGTTGCCAACAAAAGTGTATATCCAGCATCTTTCTCGTGCCGGACAGAGAAAAAAAAGGCGTACGAAAAAACATATAAATTTTGATTAAACGCTAAAGTGCGTTATTTTTTATTTTACAATTAGGGTTAGCGTGAATCTTATGCTACTTAATTATACCCGGGCATGATGCAAAAAATAATGACATTTTATAATAATTAATTCTGCAATGACGATCATGAAGTGTTGGCTCTATGTGTTTGAAAAGTCCTATAACCATATTTTTTATAATTTAAGATAATATATATTAGTAAATCGTTAACAATGTCTCTAATTAAGTATTTAGTTACGCAACTGTGTAAATTATTTCTTTATATACTTTCTTATTGTTTTTTTTTCTATTTACATAGTGATGTGATGACTAATTTTTTTAGCTTCGCAACTAGTTAATCGCAAGAATGTGACAGTTTTTCTCATTTCAAATTAAAGAAGAAAAGATATGACACAAATAGCGATTTGCACTATATATTAAATCGATCAAATTTAAAAAAAATATTTAAAATTTTAAATTTAATCATGGATTATTAAAGTCTAATTTGAAAGTAATCTCGCGCGATTTCTCAATCTCAAAATAAAAAGATGACTATCAAGGTGTGGATAGACTTGCTGACAAGGGACAACTCTTTTCTGGGCAAAAAGCAAAGAATAATTGTCCAAGCTTTTTGTGGCATTTTGATCAGATGCCTTTTATCATGGTTATACATATGCATATTCTTTTTTATATTTATCGATTACTAATGAATTTTGTGTACCTATCAGACCTGAACGTGCATTATGGAACCGTAGGTTATGGCCGTACTTACAGTTCAAGCTTAAAATTTTTGAAGCACGAACAGCAATTAAATTGTCGATAAGAGAGAGTTAAAAAACAACCATCCACAATAACATATGCTAACATTTCGCAACTTCGTTTAATTACATATATATTTTTATCACAACTCATTTTGTAACGATATTGTCCAGAATTTCATATATTGCACATATGTCGTCTTGACCAGTTAATTATTACTGATTACTCGATTAATAAAAACACTCGCCAACTCTCCTACTCCAGCATGAAAAATAATAAGATATTAAAAATAAGGCAAATGATAAAAAAAATGTAGGATGCAAGTGGCACTAAGAGGGTGAGGAATGAATAAGTACAGGTAGCTTTTGTGCCTAAGTAGATATGTCACCCACTAAATTATAAATAATATTACCAGTTAAAGCGTAATGAAAATAAACAGCTGATCAAAGGATATGATCAGTACTTCCATAGGGAAACTAAATATGCGACTATAGTCACAATAGTAATGTAAATGATATGTAGACGATGAAGAACTCTATTCCACTATTAAATATTATCTTGTTTGTCGACTCTTCGAATCTATCATCTTGACATATTTCTCTATGTCAGTGCATGTATACCTTACTCGAAATATAGTGTCTCTACGACTCACTGAAGAGCTCATTTTTTTGTATAACCGATTCATAATGTCTACCATACTAAAAAATTGGGTGCCTTTTGGATTGAAATTAAGTGAAAGAATATAATGTTATCATAGAATTAAAATAAGTTGATCAAAGTTTCGATTTTTTAAAATTACATCGAAAAATATGAAACCACTATTTTTAATCCATTAATATAAATTAAATATATTCTTAAGGACCCAAAAAATTATTAATTTTCTCTCTTTTAACTTTATTTTTATTTTTTCAATTATAATATTATATTAACATAATGATAATTAATTAATTATTTTATGTAATTGAATATTTATTTAAACTTATAAATTAATGGTGTACGCAAAATGTCATACTATATAATATCATCAATTAATAAATTTATGAATAATGATTAATTACTATATTCTTGTAATTAAGAATTAATTATATGTTACTATAAATGTATAGTGAAATAAAATTTATATTTATTACTAAAAAATATGTGCATTAGTAAATATAATTAAAATTATCTTAACATCACTTATTTTTCTAAAGATTATATTTTATTATTTTCTTTCACTTTAGTCCCAACACTTGCCTAATCCAAACTTTTTTAATAAGTTCATCTATAATCCTAAAGTGGTATAATCTTGGTACAAGTTCTCTAAATTTTAATCTCAATCCAAACGACCAGTGTTTGTGACGACCATTCTAGAGCTCATTTTTTTTAGTGTAGTCTACTCTCCTAGTATTTTAACACCTTTTATATTTGTGTAGACACCCTAAACCTCACTTCGGGCATAACTCTTTCCTACAATGTCTACTATACTCAAGCAACTCTTGCTCCTTTAGTTAGCATTTGACAATTAGAACCTAGGATTCTCCGAGTTTTGATCAATAATTTTATGTGATAGATTACTTATAATTATATTGGGATGAACTAAAATGTAATGCTTATAAATAAGTTCTAAGGGTGTTTGAATAAAAAATGAGAACTAAAAATATAAAGTATATTTTTAATAATGATAGAACTTTATTGAATTAAAAATTATAATAAATAATATAAAATTAATCTTACAAATTAATATTTTCATAACTTTTTTGTAAAATATATCAATTAAAATTAAAAATAACAATTAATAAATAATATAAAATTAATCTCACAAACAATATTTTAATAATAATATATTCATAAATCTCACCTAAAATAAATATAAGGTATAAAATATTTTCTAACAAAAAAAATATTTATGAAATTTATTTTAATCTCACATATAAATTAATAAAATATTATCATAAAAATAATTAAAAAGAGCAATTAAAAATATTATTGGACAATTAATAATTTTATAAGTATATTATTAAGTCATCATAAAAATAAAATTTGACTAAAAAATAAAATAAAAAAATAGTAGGATTAAAAAAGTTGTAACAACAACATTAAATGTTATTGTTGCATAGACAAAATCAGCTAGAGCAGGAACTGACTGCTAGAACCTCGGGTCACATGACGTAGGGATTGTAACATTGGGTTCGATGCTCGATTCTGCCAAAGTCACATCGCATGTGACAAACGCAAACTTAACATAAATCACTCTCTTAATATCTACCATACTTAACACCACATGTGTTTGTGGCAACATCTTGAGCCTAACACCTTTAGAGTATCTCACTCTTTCAATGTCTAACGTAGAACCATTTTATACATGGCCACTTCAAATGGAATCTTCTTTCCACATTGTTAGTATGATACTCCTATTGACTACGATCTAATATGAAGCACAATATCTTTATGGACTTAGTTAGAACTCACTATGTAACTTTGCCTAGTCTTCCTCATATTCACATGACATCCACCAATCACAACAATCAACATGTACAATATCCATAAACACAATTATTTTTATGTGGTTCGGCTTGCTCAAGCTTTCTCCTCCTAAGACAGTCTAGATTTTCGTAACACAAGACATTTTGCTCTGCAAAAGAAAATGTCTAACCTTGTACCACAATACTAAATTCACAACCAACTCTATGACTTAGACTTGTGCTAATATTGAACTTGTTGCTTTTGATTTGGATGATGGAACACTTTTGGAGAAGATAAATAACTTTGGTAGAGAGCACAAATATCTCATAAAGATGGGAATAGGAAAAAAATAACCGCATATTAGGACTTAACTTCTCCTTCTATAACATATGCATGAAAAAGTCATCGCGTTATTAACTATATTAAGTGACATGAATAGTGCATTGAGTTAAAAGTATTATATTATACTTTTGATAGCTTAATTCAAATTGTTACACAAACTATCACTTAACATGGTATATGATATCTATTCTTCGTTAGTGTCAGATTACTCTCTTAAAAAATCCGTCGTACTATGTTTATCGTACTAATGAATGTACTTGCAGAGAGTTAACATCTCTTGCACACAACTAAGTCCACAACAATTCCAATGCGTAATGAATATTTAACTTAACATCAATTAAAGTGTTGAACACATGAGATTCATTATCATCAAAATTTGATTAACTCAATTGTGATAATCTTAACACAACAATAAACATATATTGCCTCTTATGTGCGCAATACAATCAATTGAATAATTGAAACGACAAAATCATCCGTTTGAGATCTCGATGTCCGGTCAATGAGCCCAAAAGAGATTTAGAGGATCCCTCCTACGGGGTCATGGGGGTCGGAGCCCTTGAAACTTAGACTATTACAAAGTAATTCCTTAGAATTTAGATTATTTTGAATTATCTACTATTTTTTCACATCAAAAAGAACTTAGTCCTCATTCAAGGACGTAGTCTAATTAAACATTAACCTCATTAAATATTATGTCTCATGTGTATTGATTCTTCTTTCTCACTTACTTCTCGTAACATCAACACTAATGTATTTTATGGTACGGAGGAGGAGCCATTGCCCCTCGTTGCTAAGAGCCTCCTCTTCTAAAAAAAAATTAAAAGCTGCCCTTGCAAGTAGACATATAGCTCGGGTGAAACGGGAGAGAGGGTGCCTACTTCAAGGGTGAAGGATAGGTGCCCCCCCTCCTTTTCTTTCATTCTATGATGTCGTAGGAAAGAGAAAATATTCACTTGATAATAACCGAACAACAGGGTATCTATAAATTTTGAGAAGTTAGAGTGCAATCTTATTACAAAATAAAGTTGGGTGACATAATTAAAATGTACATATGAAGGAACATTATGAATAGTAGTCAAATTTGTTTCAATTTGATAAGTTATTTGTAACTCCCCAGAAATTTCCAAATTTAAAAATATCCCAACAATCGAATTCAAATTCAAATCTTCTCAGATTTTATCTCCTCCAAAGATATTCTCATAACTAGGAAATAAAAAATCAGAATACTAGTTATTTCAAATTAGAAATTTATTGATTGTTCAAAAACTTGGACTCTTGGATTATAAATAAACCCCTACGGGTTGAGCCACAATTTTTTTTTATTCAGAAGATTGTGGCCGGCCCTAGGTAAGAGAGAGTTCTCCCTCCTCTCCCCTGTTCATGTTTTCTTCTTCGGGTTCCCATCCCATGAATTTTATCCGGCCTAGGAGAAGAAGATCCTCGATCTCAACAAGAGAGATGCCGGAGAGGACTTTCCGAAAGATTAGGACAAATCCCGAGGTATGTCCCCTGGCGGATTCCTAGTACATAAAGTAAAGTATTTAGATCTGCATGTATTGAATTTTATCTTGTTGTACGATTTTGCTTTATGCCCTCAAAAGAAACGGACCGCGTCGATCCGACACGGGCCGCGTCAG
>LTAE01000047.1:52274-77149 GCA_001647135.1 Pontederia paniculata
CCCGGAGTCCAACGTCGCCGAGCTCGTCTCTGCCATGGCCGGCGGGTGGGAGGCTCGGCTCATCGTCGAGGCCTGGTCACGGGAGGACGGCGCCGCCACGGGCCTCGTACTGCAGTCCGTAGCCGGGCAGGCGGAGGACGCGCGCCACGTGTGCGTCGTACCCGACGAGCAGGCGGCCGCCGAGTACACGGAGGCCATGCGGCGCGCCGGGGCGCCCGTGGGAGAGGAGTCGACGGTGCTGGTCGGCGAGGCCGAGGAGGTCATGCGGGAGCTGGAGGGCGTGGACATGGTGGTGGTGAACCTCCGGCGGCGGGACGCCGGGAGGGTGCTGAGGGAGGCGCGGCCGGGGCCGAGGGGGATGGTGGTGGTGTGCAAGGGCGCTGGCAGGGGGCGGCGGGGGTGCGCCGCGGCGGCGCTGGGCGTGGGGCGGCGGGTGGTGCGGTCGACGTTCCTGCCCATTGGGAGCGGCATCGAGGTGCTGCACGTCGGCGTCGGGAAGGGGCCGAGCCTCGGCGGCGGCCGCGCCCGGTGGATCAGGCACGTCAACCAGCAAACGAAGGAGGAGCACGTCTTCCGGCGCTGTGAGGGATAACATCATGACGAACACTTAATTTTGCTACTTTGTTCGGTTTTTTTATAAATTGGACCTTTATTTTTTTTGTTTTTTAATATATGAAGATGTACAAAGATAAATACATATAAGTTGAGGTCAATTAATTGATTTGTGCTATTCTTTTTTTTTTTTGTAGGTATACAATTGATTTATGCGCTTTGTCGATCACATAATAGAAGTGTTATGAGTAATATTTGGATAGAACTCGAATCAAATTTACATGAGCTACTTTTTCCTTTAGTGTCTCTAAATGTCCATTACGTTCCTTAATTCGTTAAAGATAAACGTCTCATAACATTTATGTTTTCAAAATTCCATCTTAGTTGTTGTTTGGTTAGAGTGAAGGATAAAAACAAATAACTCACCCAAAAATAATACTCTCTTTTGTAACTATTCATTGGTTAACTATTTTTAAATATTGAATTTACTTCGAAAAGATAGATAAAACTTTGTTTGATGAAATAAAACCGAATAAGGATCTATTTTTTATTCGATCGTCACATTTGTTCAAGAAAATTCTATTAAGATATTTTTTAGAAATTACGTATTTTTGACACAATATGAAAATTAAGAAAATAAGTTGAAGAATACAAATTAAACTATTATTTTGTATTCATTTTCCTCTTCTTGGGAAAATGTTTTTTAATAAATATTTTATTAGAGAGCATTTTTCGTCACATAAAAAAAAGAAAACGCGCGACATAGTTTTGTTTTTGCTAAAATCAAACTATTAATCATGTGAAAGTCTGAAATCTGGAATGTTTATATCTACTATGTGCTAATTTCGATGGCATCTATTTATGTATCCATCACCGGAACCGTATATGCTTCTGAAAGATCTTGCCCTCATGTTTACAATAATATGAAATTGCGAATGACAGACACCATTTTAATCTAATGTAATAATAAAACAGAAGAACCAGAATAATAATAAGACAGTTATTGCTTGGCTTGATGGTTTAACACGTCTTATGATGGAGAAACCAATAAACATTAAGTGATATATTAATTCTTCATTGTTCGAGTCATATATATATATATATATATATATATATATATATGTATTAAGATAAATAAGTAGTCATTGGTTTATCTACCATGCAAAGTTATTGGCATGCTACGAAATTGCATACATTCATGAACAAATTACTTAATGATGTGTCATGGTCATTGCATACTTTGGTGTGATCAATTCATGACCCACATGTCCATGACAAATCATATCATTCTTTAATTATGTATGAAATGCGCATCTCAACTAACGTTGCCTGGTGCAATGCTCTCCTCCAATCTTTTCTCATGTCACTTCTAGAATTGATTTTTACTCAATTTTTAAGAAACAATAAAACTGATT
This sequence comes from Pontederia paniculata, assembly GCA_001647135.1. NCBI lineage: Eukaryota > Viridiplantae > Streptophyta > Magnoliopsida > Commelinales > Pontederiaceae > Pontederia > Pontederia paniculata. The sequence goes on from LTAE01000047.1 coordinate 54,242, forward strand.
TAACTTCTATATTTAATATAATTAGGAAGGTAAATAATGATCCAACATAAAAAAATTTAAACTTTTACAAATTAAAAAATAGTGTAGGCACTACAAGAAAATTACTAATTTCTAACGAAAATTCTTACGGAATACGAGCGTCAAAAAAACATTCATTGCAAAAGAGTTTCTGACGGATAAATGATCCGTCAAAAATTCTGAAGGAAAAACGGAACTTTTGATGAAAATATTGAAAAAATCCGTCAAGAACCCAGTTTCTGACGAAATTTCTGATGGAATACGAACGTCAAAAAAATGCTCGTTGCAAAAGAGTTTCTGACGAATAAACGACCCGTCCGAAATTTTGAGAGAACAAATCATCGGAATCTCTAACAGGCGTAGAACCCGTCAGAATTTATGAGGGGCTTAAGGACCGTCAGAACTTCTGACAAAATATTTTTCATGAGAAATGTTTAAAAAAGTAAAAATAATAATTTACAAAAAAATATATTAATTAAAATATACTATATATTTTGTTTCAAATATTTAATTTACATATAATTATCCTCATCGGTATCTTTAGGAGCTTGTTCTTTCATCATCAGTTTCATTAGTTCTTTCATTTTTCTTATTTGCGCACGCCGGGCTTGTTCCATTTGCATTTCAAATCGTTGTTGCATCTGTTATTTCATTTGTTCTTGCATCTGTTGTTCCATTTTCTTAAGTAGTTCATTAACACGTCGTTGTATCTCTTCAATTGAATAGCCTGATACAGATTTGTGTGCTGATCTTAAATCAACATAAGTGACAGATGAACCTAAATCATAGACACGATTTTTGTTCGTGCCGATATTTCTCTCCAAAGTTCTCTAATTGATTTTGGCGTGCCTCCATCTTATGTAACTTGAGTGATATGCTCCATTTGTTTCGCTTTAAATGCTTCCTGAAATATAATTATAAATAAAAATTAGCTATAATAAAATATTGAATCAAATATTAAGAGATATTAATATCTTACATATGTGTTCTTCGCAAATTCTGAAACACAATTCTTATCTTTTTTGTGATGAGTTCTCAAAAAAACTTCATCTTCTGTTGATTTTTCACCGCGCTCCAATTCATGAAAGAAATTTTATCAACAATTAACTTGAAATAAAAATTTTTAACATAACTTGTTACAATATTTTAACATACCATTCTTTGAGCGATGGTACCCCTAGAAATACAACCACTCATATATAAACAAGCGCCTTGTTCAGATGTGCGTGGCTGCGTAGGGGTCTCCTCACCCCTGGGCAGGGGTCCCGGTGACGACAGAAAAAAATAAAAAAAAATAACCTTTAGATGTCGGAGAAAACTTAGGGGAGGGAGGAAATAACATGATCGAACACGCCAGACAGACAATTTTGTGAGCGAGGGAAGGAGATATTTATACCGGTATTTGTGAGAGATTTTCTGACGGGAACAATCCCTCACAAAATAAAAATTATTTATTTTCCCCATGGTTTTATTGTGCACTCAGAGGATGAAGAAGGACTTCACGGGATGCGAAAGGATTTCAACTTTTTGATGGACTTCTGGCCGCCCGTCAAAGTTTCTGACGGAGTGTTTTCCCGTCAGAATTTTTGACGGATAGCACACGTGCCAGAAATTCTGATGGGTCTGACCTGTCAATAATTTTGATGGGTGCACAATTTCTTAGAAATTTTGACGATTCTTTTATCCGTTAGAATTTCTATAAGATTTTTTTCGTCAGAAATTTTTATTTTAATTTGTGAGGGATATTTGACCGTCAGAAATTTCTGTAGGAAATTTGATTTTTTTTTGTAGCGAGACTCATTTTAAATTTAAAAAAAAACATTTGGTGAGCCGGATGAAAAATTAGAGTTAAATTTATATCTATATTATTTTGAACACATTTTAATTTATGTAAAATTACTCAATTATTCGTAAAAATTATAAGTTATGTGAATAAATGTTAACAAATATTGTATAAAAGATAAATAGTGATATTAGAATATGTTATATATGATCGATGCTAACTTATAGAATCAAATTAATCTTAACATTATCATAAATATAAAATGTATAAAAACATAGGATGTGAAATAAAAACAAAAAACTGATATGATTTCTTTTTAATTTGAAAAGACCGATGATTTATTTTAACGTAAGAAATCAGTCAACACTCGAGCCTTATCACTTTTGCATCTAATACAATAATAATTAAATAACAAGACCAAGACTTTACTATTCGAACCAATTAACCCATAATATTTTGGTTAATTTTTTAAACTATTTCATAGTTTTAATAATCGTGTGACATGCTGAAAAATCTATTCAAACAAAATTAACTTTTGACTAAAATTATACACAAATTATTTTAATATGTTACACGTAAATGGAGCCCACTTTTTTTAAGTGGACATTACACACATCTTTTAAATGGTCAAATGCGTGTTAAACGATCTTATTATTACTTTCTTTATTTTTTAATTTTTCATTAATATTCTCGAAAAATAATTAAAATCAGCTATATTACTAATGAAAGTTATTGATTTTTTTTAAGAAAATAGTATATAAGATTAATTACTTGACATAAACAGCATAAGGAAAGAAAATTATGTGCAATTCGCATGTAGAGCATCAAATGAATGCCTAATTATGTACGCTAAAAACTTATTTTGTTGTGGACTCCATTTTTTTAATTTTGATAACCTCGCTACACATTCTTGCCAAATTTTTATATATTAATATTTGTCATGTCAAATCTTTGGCCATTCCACTTCTAGGTTCAATTATCTTAACTCTAATATGTGAGTGTATGTGTAAAGCATTGACCAAAAGATGAGAAATATTACTTTGTGGATCGACTTTTTAACTAACTTACTCCACCAAAATAAACCTCCAAAAACTACCACCTCCTCTTTCATCTCAAAACATAAAAATAAAAAAGTACAAACATAAAATGCTTTATAGGGATACTAAACATATTTTAACCGATTGATGATATTTATAATTTATCATTAATTATATATTGAATAATTAAGATGCACTGAACCCCGTGATTCGGATGCTTCCCTCACATGCTTATATATTACACAATTAAACTTTTTTTCCTTCTCGAAACCTCAAATGTTCAGTCAATTTTTCTGTTCATGCAAAACTACATGCGGCACACAGCCTCATATTTCTTCCTTCTTTTCCAAACAAACTTAAAATTCCAATTTCCAGAAGGGCACTTGTGCTAGAAGTTTAGGCCAAATGCTCCATCTTTCTAAATTAATTATTCAACATTGATGACATTATTAATTAATTTAACAAATTAAAGCCTAAATTTGAGGTGGGAATATAAGGCGTAGGTACATTTGAGGTTGGGGAGTATAATTTAGATTATATTAATCGAGTTTGAGAATTTATTTTAATAATGGTAAATTTTGAATTCTATCTTGTGATCTAATTCAGCAATGACAAATATATCGACCAAGCATGGTAACGAATTACAAAGATATGGGTTAAAAAAAGGATGTAGACAAACTTTTTTTTCTTTTTTATGAAGTGGAAAATTACAAAAAGAAACCATTTTTTTATGGTGTCAATCATTACATTATTCAGAAGTTCAATTTCTACCTTCCTAAATATTTATGCGTGTTTTTGTATTGTATTGTTTCATAAACCTTATTGGACTAGTGGATTGATGGGCTAAGATTTAGCAGTTTAATTTTCTTCAGATTGATGGGCCTTTCTATTCAAGCCATTGGAATCGCTTCATAGTTCAACTCCAACTTTGTTATATATACGAGATTTAATGTACTTACAAAGTACTTCAATTTTTAAGATTAAACTATATATTGTGCAGATTTAGAAGTTAGAACTCATTTGATTGTAAATCGCGGTGGAGTAATCAATCTATAGAATCTAACATTCTTTTAGTTATGGAACAAAAAATTGTATATATTTCATAAGATATGATATATGTTTTTTTTTTCATTTGAAGTGAGTTTAAAAATGCAATAAAACATTATTATAATAAAAATAATATAAATTTTAATACTAAATAATATAGTTACGGTCAAAATGATTAATATTTTTATTAATTAATAATGAACTATTACTTACACATATTTATTTAAAATAATTGTGACAAAAATTTGCTCAAATAATCTTAGTTAATTTAATACACATGTTTTTTTAGTAACATTCTTATTTTTTTGTAATATATGAATAATTAATGCATGATTATGACAATTGTAAGGAACCAATACATACAATAATTATATATATAAATAATATATAAATTATTGTCTTATTATTTACGTACATCATCAATGTAAAATTTAATACTTGATTAATTATAATTAATTAATACATGATAATTTATTAAATGATATAAAATAATATAATTCTTGTTCTAAAAAATGATTAAAAATAGTTAAAAATATATTGAGTATTCTGTATTTCACTAAAATAGTATAATATTCCATTTTGAGGAGTATGTTGAGTGGTATTTTATCATTTTCTAGGAAGTTTTATGATTTCAAGATGTTGATTAGAATATGATATTCTAATTTTTTTGGGTGTTTAGATATATTTTTAAAGTGTTTGATTATATTATGCATAATAAGAAAATATTATTTTTCATATTCTTGAACGAAATGAGCCCGCGTACAGGTAGCTTTCGAGAATTACTAATAATTCTGGCTCAAAATGAGATAATGTAGTATTAATTGCCATGACTTGTCAATCTTTTGAATTAAAATAATTAGTAATTCTGATTAGTGTGCTAAGCACTTATACGTTTTGAGTGAAGGGTACGTACTAAATTATATATATGTTGAACACAAATATGTTAAAGTTATGTACATGAACGAGATTTGCTTGGCTAATTCAATTAGTGGCTTTTACTAGTTTGGCACATATATAGTTGAAGTTGGCATAACATGTCTTGAGAGAACAATGATCAATCCCTTTTGCCACTTATACACTGGTCGTATTAATTAAAGAAGCAAACAAAAACATATTAAGAATAATCACAGGGCTGAGATGATGTTGCTTTCAGTGGCCGGACATAAAAGTTTTCAAGTCTAATAATAATGATTTTGCCCATACCTTGTCGTAGCACACCACCAATCTCTCCATAATCAGTACTTAATATTTGTATATGGGACGAATCTGTTTGTTAGCAGAAAGCTCAACATTTTCCCCCTTTCACATGCATGATCGTTGCCTTTCCAATTTAAATTCCAACCCGCAGAAGAAATATATAAATTATTATTATTATATATATATATACATATATATATATGTATATAACTATTATTAACGCCAACTTGTTATAAATATTGTCTCGCCAACGTAACGTGTTGCCCATGCCTTGTCTAATTATTTGTTCCTAAAAAAAATTAAAATCTCAATTTGAATATATATATTGTTGAACATAAAAATGAGAAAGTTTTAGAATCAAACTCTTAATTGGTAACTGTTATGAAATATTTAGCGGCCTTTATACCAATGTTAGTAAAACCGGACCGGATCGGCCGGTTCAATCGGTTCAACCGTGAACCGGACTGTGATCTGGTCCGATTTTGCTGTAAAAACGGGCTAGATTCGAACCGGCCAAAAACCGGACCGAATCGGAAAAACCGGTGATCGGTTCAAATGCAAATTTGGAAAAAAAATAAATTGAAAACGAAAATCAATTACAAAAAGGGAAGGAATTTTTTTATAGAAGGGAAGTAACTGAAACTGATTAAAAAGATAAAATTGGAAATAAGATAAATGTGGAAAGAAAATAAATATGGAGAAAAATGGAAATTAAACAAAAGAAAAGGTGTAATAAATGAAAGTTAAATAAGATAATAGGAAAGTTAAAAATAATTTAAATTATAATAAGTAATATGGCCTATTTGTATAATAATATTAATAATAATAATATTAATAATCATTATTTTCAAATAAGTACTAAAGTTTATAAAAGAAAAATAATTGGTAAAATCAAAATTGGAAATGTGAAATAAATGAGTGGAGAGTAGATAAGGAAAAATATATAGAAATAAAAAAAGAAAGAAGTGGGGATATAATAATTTTAAGTAAATAAAAGGAAAGTTAATAATAATTTAATTTAAAATAATTAATATATCATTATTAGTATCATATTAATAATTATATATCAATCATCATGATCTTTTTAGAAATATTAACATTTTAAAGTATAATAAATAATTAAAAAATGGTGTAACTCAAATGAAGATGAAAACACGTCGTAAGAAATGAATTTTTTTTCTAAAAAAGAAAAAAAAACATAAGCACTAGGAAAAATAGAAACAGAAAGAAAAAATAAATATAATGGGAATTAATAAAAAAATGAATAAAAAGAAGATGAAAAGAAATAGAATAAAATAAAATACTAAAATTTAAGAGTAATTAAAAGTAAAGTAAATTAATATGAATCAATACTATGATATAAAAATGAATAGTTAATAATAATAATTTATCAATCACCATTATTTTGAATAAGCAATAATATTCTAAACATGCAATAAATAGTATTTTATATTATATCTAATTATTAATAGGTATTATTATATTTTTATAACTTATATAATACAAGTTGTACTCTATATATATTATAACTTATCAAAATAATATTATTTTAATAAAATTCGGTTCAATCCGGTTGAACCCGGTTGAACTGATCCAACCGCGACCCAGTTGGACGTCCGGTTCGATCTCCGGTCCGGTTATGAGAACATTGCTCTATACTATCTGTTTCGAGACATATTATCCATATATATTTAATAGCTTAATTTATGCACATGAAGCTGGCAATGAAAAAATTAGTTAGAATCAAATTTGTCAAACTCTCAAATTAACTCTTATAAATTTAGATCAGTAAAATGAATTAAATTGGCGAGAATCTGATAGGAACATAAATTTTAATATTCTAATTATAAAATTCATAAGATTTTATTCGAAACTATACGAGTTTATTCATTTTATAAAATTATTTAACATAATTTTTACAAAAAGTTCAAAATGAGTTAAAATTTTAATGCTCATACATTTTTATGCTTATTAAAGAAATTTATTTGATGATTATAATATATTATATATTTTATAATTATATTTATTTGGTATATAAATTCTCCGATGATTGTATGAGCCAAAAAAATGATTATCGTTCAACAAGCTTGGCTAGAACCACCATATATAATTACATAAATCTCCATTTGAGTATAAACTACAAGCGACATGCACTTCCCTCAGTCTGTAGCTAAAGAATTCGGCGATCATAACGAATCAAAAGTTTTGGGTGTGGCAGAGGGACAAAAAACTGGCATGAAATTAACGAGCCAACATGCCTATTCGACAATTCAATAGTTGTAGGAGGATTCGGTAGCAAAGCAACATGGTCAGAGTCAAGTAGAGAGGAAGAAGAGAGAGGGAGAGAAAAGATGCCCTTTAAATTGCTTGGTCGGCAGTCGGCAGCTTCTTGTCTACATACCAACTTTCGGTCTCTCTCTCTCTCTCTCTCTCTCTCTCTCTCTCTCTCTCTCTCTCNAAGTGGAATAAAAATTGCAAAATATCCATAGATACATATTTGAGATGCACTGCAATGTATACAATATAAAAAAGTTAGTGGCAATATGACATGATTCAAGTTCTAAAAGAAACCTCCCGTGGTTGATGGCTAAGATTTTTGGATCTGCCACCAGATGGGAGAAGATAAGGATCTAAGCTCCATTTTGTAAACACTGGACACAGCTAGCTCAGAGGCTACGTTGCGTACATTTTAGTAATGGATTAGACAACAAACAAGTCTTCTTATTAGTTTTAATTAATGGTTAAATTATGGAGCATCGGTTAATCCTTTTTGAGCAATAGAAACAATTTTGATATGTTTTTGGTACTCATTTCAGATGCCAAATGTTAATGAATCAAGCATGTTAATTTCTACTCAATGTAGTAGTTCCAAAAAAATAGTGTAGTGTGTAAGAATATAGTCCACACTTTATATCTCAGGGTGTTCTATTCGACCCGACCTAATTAGATCAACTAGCAATCGGATCACGAACCTCCTCTCTCTCTCTCTCTCTCTCTCTCTCTCTCTCTCTCTCTCTCTCTCTCCTGTGTACTGCTCCTGCAATTATACCCGATGATACCTGTGAACCGAGCACCACAGAATCTGAAGACATCTTCTGCAAACAACATGTACACAGCACAGGGATGGAGGCGGCATCAAGGAAGCTTACCTTCTGTGATTAAAAAAACATGCACTGTCTGCCCATTTCAGCTGGGCGACACGTGAGGCTCTGATCGTAATGGAATTTATAATGATGATGTTAACGCGAGTTTGAACTAAATAAGATCTATAAAATGCTGCAATATTTGTAGGTGTTGCATATTTGTAACTCAAATAGTACTCTTGGGCGGGTGAGACGGGAATTAGTACCACTCAAGTGAAATTAATTCTTGATATATAATTGAATATTATGTTACCAACATATATGCATACATGATCTCTCTTTTTTTTTTTAAGCACAATCAAATTTGTCTCAACATTCTCGCATGAAGATTTGAATGTCATCTTGTTAAGATGTTTTTCATATCTATTGCAAAGGGCGATCGAAATTGTCGCCTGCAGCATTTGCAGAATGGATAGAATCAGAGGCCAAATGCTATCATAAAACATTGCCAAATATTAATCAACTCCCTAAATTATGCATGCATATGTAGGCCTGACCATTAATGCCATGCCCCTCTGGACAGAAGCCCTGTGCTTAAAACTAATGTTAGACAGATTGCATCTTGCCGACTTCTCTTTTTTTTTCTGAAAAAAAAAATCTGCTCAATTGTTTATGGTACTATAAACTTTTCATGCAGGCTTAGTATACTTCATTAATTACATGATATTGTTTGCCTCCTTATTAAGTTATCTCCTATCCAGCTGGTAATCAAAGTACATACAGTGATACATAAATAAATATTCGATATATCGTTGGCCCTCGATCAAGGTGGGGCAGCAAAATGCATATACAGATTAATTTCCAAGGAAACTGTAAGTACATTGCTATGAGAGAACAAAAAAAGAACAAGGACAAGATTCAAAATTTTCATCTCAATTTTAGATAATATACATTCACCACATCAAATGCATTAACTATACATAGTGTCACGAGCAATTAGGTGCCAGAAGAAATTTCTTTATATTTCTTAATAGGTTACTTCAGTAATATATGCACTGCATATTGTTTAAAAAGAACTGTAACATATACTAACCTAATATACTTATAGAAAGTATGAAAAGATAAAGTTATTTTTAACACTTTATTGTATTAATAAATGAATTAATTAAATGTTAATAATAAAATGAAAAAAAAAGATAATTATCTATCAACAAAAAGCATAGCAACTCATGTAAATGTTTTTATGTAGATGCATGGAGGTTTGCCGTTATCAACACTTGACTAATCCGATAAGTATTCAGGTATGAACAAAAAATAGATATTGGTCAAATTAATAGCTCTAAGAATTTAACCTAAAATATTTAAATCATATCAGATTTTGAGACAGTCTTATAACTTTTTTTTAATATCTCCTCCTCAATATATATATATATATATATATATATATATATATATATNGAATTCGAAAGTTTTTTAAAAAACTGAGAAGAAAAATGGAGAAATATTACGTGAACAAAATTTTAACAAGAGAAGAAAGAAAAAAAAAGAATATAAAGAATAACCACAAAAGAACAAGAATAGAAAGAGAAGAAGAAAAAACAAATATACAAAGAGAAGGATAAAAATAGAAAGAGAAGAGATAAAATAGAGACCGTCTATTTTAAATCTAGTGGTTGGACGCATGGCTGTATTTTACAGTCTAAAATATGAGCTGTACATTCATGAGATTATTATTTTAAATCTAGTGGTTGGACGCATGGCTGTATATGTATATGTATATGTATATGCATGAGATTATTATTTCTTGCTTTGTAAGATATTGAGTAGATCTTAAACATTAAATGCACAGTTGATCATATATTTTAAATTTAAAAAAATCATGATTTATAATATCTACCTTTGATCTCCTCTGCATCCATTAAAACCCATATATATACTACCGCAGAACCCTGGGCTACTTCCAACACACCACCAAGACAACCCTCCATCAACGTAGAAGAAAACTGAACCCCAAGCAAGAAAAGAAACCACAAAGAGGAAACAAGAAGCCATGGCCTGGTCTGCTGAGAACGCCACCAATGCCTTCCTCCGAACGATCAAATCGGTAAGCCTGCCAAATGCACAACAAAGTCTCCAGCATCTGCATGGTTAATTTGAAGCTCATAGATAGCGATCGATCTCTTACAAGCATTTAGTTCTTAACTTCGCATGTGCATTTGTTTACAGGGTAACAAGGCCACGGACCCTGACGTGCCGGAGTTCATATCAGCGCTGGCTGCGGGGAGCGGCGCGCGCCTCCTGGTCGAAGCCTGCGGCGAGTCCGCGGGGCCGACCACTCTCGCGCTGATTGCCGCGGCGCAACAGACCGGCGGCCGCGTCGTCTGCATCGTACCAGGGGCCGACGAATTCGTGGCGTCGGTGGAGGCTCTGGGCCCGGAGGTCGCCCACGTCGAGCTGGTCGCAGGCGACGCGCGGCGCCTGCTGCGAAGCGAGTACAAGGGCACCAACTTCGTCCTCGTGGACTGTGAGATGGACCAGCACGAAAGCGTGCTCAGAGCCGCCAAAGCCGGCGCCATGGAGGCGTGCGGGGGCGTCGTCGTCGGCTACAACGCACTATCTGATAGCTCTGCGGTGACGGAGCGCGGGAGCGGCCGCCTGAGGGTGGACCTGCTGCCAATTGGAGGCGGGTTGAGCGTGTGCCGGGTGCCGCCGGCCTACAGGAGAAGCCAATGGGTCGTGCGGTTGGATGAGTGCACCGGAGAGGAGCACGTGTTTAGGATCTCGTCGCCTCGACGGAGATCGATTGAAGCTTGACCGTAGTGTAGCCGTGCAGGTGACCTCAACAGCCTTTGATGTATATTTCCACATTCTGAAAATATTAGAATGATAATTGACAAAAAAATGCTATCAGAAGAAAAAGGTAATAAATATCCTAAATGTAAATATATAATAATTTAGAAGTAATAGTAAAATAAATCAGATACTTTATGCAAAATGATCTATACTAATCAATCCATGATGGTTCTGTCAACTTCATAGATCTTATTACTAGCACTACAAAATCTGATGAAGTGTTATTTTTATTGCACAGCAGCTTCAGGCAAGGACATTTTCACATGATGATCTTGTATATAATATATTCACTTAGGCAGCTGGCAAACGGTCCTGAATCCAATTAATTTTAATGATGTTGGTTTTTTATATTTTTCTTGCATCCTTTCTGGACTTCGATGAATTCCAATTCTCATATTTGCTAGTAAATTTTAGTTCAGTCTTCCGAAGGTTTTTTCAAATTCAATTTGGATAGAAGTGGAATAAAAATTGCAAAATATCCATAGATACATATTTGAGATGCACTGCAATGTATACAATATAAAAAAGTTAGTGGCAATATGACATGATTCAAGTTCTAAAAGAAACCTCCCGTGGTTGATGGCTAAGATTTTTGGATCTGCCACCAGATGGGAGAAGATAAGGATCTAAGCTCCATTTTGTAAACACTGGACACAGCTAGCTCAGAGGCTACGTTGCGTACATTTTAGTAATGGATTAGACAACAAACAAGTCTTCTTATTAGTTTTAATTAATGGTTAAATTATGGAGCATCGGTTAATCCTTTTTGAGCAATAGAAACAATTTTGATATGTTTTTGGTACTCATTTCAGATGCCAAATGTTAATGAATCAAGCATGTTAATTTCTACTCAATGTAGTAGTTCCAAAAAAATAGTGTAGTGTGTAAGAATATAGTCCACACTTTATATCTCAGGGTGTTCTATTCGACCCGACCTAATTAGATCAACTAGCAATCGGATCACGAACCTCCTTTATAACTAAAAAATAATAATATTCACATTTGGTTTGGTAAAAAGACTGACCGAACTTAACCCAAGATTATTATTATTATTATTATTATTATTATTATTATTATTATTATTATTATTATTATTATTATTATTATTATTATTATTATTATTATTATTATTATTAAAAAATATCTTCAGAAATTATATGAATACTTCAAATAAATAGATTAAAAATACATTGTAGAAAACTAGCTAATGTTATGCTACATGAACCATGAACCGCGCCATTGTGCAACAAAGCAAACGTACATGGCTCCCATGTCTGGTTGAAGATCAATATATCTAGATTCATGCATTCCTGATTCCATGCAGCCACAAATGAAGATGAAATTTTAATTTGATAACCAAAAGCATACCATTTTAATGACAACAGAACTATATGATTATAAACATTCTTTTGGTACAACTATTGTCTGACTATCGTTTTAGTTCTCAAACTGTGGTAACAAAATTCTGTCTGAATTCCCAGATGAAGGTGAAAGTAAACAAAGCTGCTTATTTTAACATTGTTCGATAAAAGTTTAGGTCGCGACAGGAGTTGGTAGAAGATGGAGAGATGGAGAATGTGGCGACATGATTCTACTTGGATCATCAAATAATCAGTTTGAGGCATGACAACTTAGACTTGTTGTCCACTCATATTTCACCCTTTGCAATATGTTTTCCTCTCCTGAAAAAATTAATGTCAAGTTGGTCTTCTCTTTCACTGCTGAGGTGCTATGTAGGGCAGCATTGCAGTGGCCAGCGCCTAATAGCAGTGCTTCACCTAATATGTTATAAGTTTGCCACCTTATAGGGAAAAAAACAACTATCTTGTATGATTGTCAGAATTCCTCCACATGCAAGTCGGGTTTAGTTGGATACTCGAGCCCATGTAATGCTGGCATTCTTCTCAAGTCATCTTCTGAGTATGCAGGGATAAACCAATATCTCTTGTCCATTCCAAATACCTGATTCCAAAACATGATAGGTGAATTAGCCATATGCTTTTAAGCTCCACGATGATAACCTTATAATACAAAAGAAAACAACTCAGAACTAATATGTCTAGAAGAACAAAGGGCCAAAGTGATGAGTAGGTGATAATTGGTTGTTATATAGGGAAATCGACACTTAAACACATACTGTTTATGTCTGACTTTAGCTTTACATGCATACTAGCAAACACAATTAGTTTTTTTTAAAGTTTATTCGTGTATAATGCTGGCTGCTGTTTTTATTAGTACATGATCTTTAGGAAAGTCGTCATACTACTTTTTGTCTATTTTTGATGAGGGTTGCCCCTGCCTTTCTAAAGCTAGAAAAGAATATTTCTTTATGAAGAGACAAGTGGCATGATCAAGAGAGGAGAGAAGCATCAGAGGGGAAGAAAAGAGGAGGCTGCTTTGGGAGGATTGTCGAATCCTGCAACTTGCATTCTGAGTTGAGTAGAACCAGAGGAGAGGAGGCTGCGGAGAAGAAGGTTGCTTAAGCTGAGAAGCAGCAGTTGCTCTTCTACTTTTTACCTCCTGTTTTGTAATCTGAATCATGTATTCAATGAAGAACAAAAACTTGATTGTAATATTGACTCTAGTCATGTGTAGCTAAATTCTTTTATCTTATAGAGATGGTGAAGTCTGAGATGTAATTTGGATAAAGATGGATTTGGTTATCTTAAATGCAAAAATGGCTGTGAGGGACAAATAGTCATGGTAAATCCCCCACGCCCTCTTTGGTAAAAAACGGCTGTGATGTACATCGTTTTCAATGTAACATCTTTCACCCTGAATATAGTGTTGCCTCTAAATCCGAATGGCCCAAAAAATTGCCAACAGAGTGGTCGGTGGGTGCTGTTATCGAGGGGACGCCCAACCTGGTGGCCCAATAAGTCGTCTAGAAGGAGTCTGAGGACCGTGGGTCTAGATATCACTCCCATCCATCTCCAAACCTCTTGAGAAGCCGTGCAGTCAAAAAATAGATAGTCACCATCCTCCACACCAGTCCCACAAAGAACACATGTTTTCATATCTTGGATCCTATCAAAGTCGATACACTCTAGTAAGGACATGTTACACCTAACAAACCATGCAAGGATTCTAGCTTTCAGGGGAGCGTGAGTCCTCCAGAGTAGCCTACAGTCTGTGAGGAAGGTGGGGTCCACTCCCGTGGCTGCTGGAAGGAGGTGACTATATGCAACCCACACCAAGAAGCTCCCACCAGTCCATACCCATCCATCGCCTCTAGATCCATCGAGACGAAAGGTGGAGATTCAGTCTAGGAGTTAGAGGAGCTCAGTTATCCGTGCACCACTAAGTGCTCATAGGAAAACTGGTGTCCATCACCCTTGGGGCCATCCATGTCAGACCAATACAATGCCATCGTCACACTCTATGTGCAGCAAGTGAGGCCAATCGAGGGTAGGCTTCGGTGGTTGTGGGAGCAGGGATCTACTCATGATCCCAGAAGGAGAAGGCGTCCCTGAGGCCCAATGCAACAGAGAAGAGATGTTTGACTAAAGACATCATTGTCGTCAAATTGTGCCAAAAAGATGAAGCACTGCGTATAACATGAGATTTGGACTCCTAATGAAGGTCCCCCCTACCGTAACATGTGAAGAAGACCAAGCACCAAAGTTATGTTCTCATCCCCATGATGTGGTAACGGTGAGAAGAGCTTGGTTCACCGTTAGTGAAAGGGAGGCAGATCTCATCCCAGGAAACCAGATAGGTACCTTTGCCCGCTTGTCCACTGCTCTGCCACAAGAAACTTAGTCTGAGTTGGTCGACGTGGAGAAGCATCTTCTCTGGCATAAGGAGGACTGATATGAAGTAGGTAGTTAGAAAGGAAAGGACTGATCTGATCACATGACGGCTGTCGCGTGACAGCAGTTTGGATCTCCACCCATGGAGCCTCCCTTCAACACACTCGATCACTGGGTTCCATGCACGAGAGCCGACATGTCTGTCAGAGAGAGGGAGGACAAGGTAGGTGATCGAGAATGATTTGATAGGCGAACGCATGAATGAAGATGGACTTGGCTTGGTTGATCACCAGCCCAGACACCGCAACAAAGAGCTCCACCATAATCGCCACACTCCCTTTGGGATTAACTGATGCATGGGGCTCTAAACTATATCATGAATCACCTCAAAAATCATCTTTCCAACTGCTCTCATTCCTTCCTCCTGTCAACACTATCCTTTTTACAACTCATGTGATCACATCACCGTATTAACTTATCTAACCAATATGTTTCCAATCGTGACATTCACTTTTTAATTGTCCTTGTTTTCCATCTTAGACAAAATATCCTCTTTTTCATCCCTCTGGACATTTAAACAAAGGCTCCAGGAATATGACTTCTCAGAGGGCATGAAATTTAGATTGCATGCCACCTACATGATCATATCCTCATCAAACAATTGAGAATTGACAAGTGACAACAGAGATCAGATTCAAGACATGCAAAATTGTGTCTCTCTTGAGATGAGATCCCTTCACGTTCCTATTAAATGATAATTTAATTCTGTCAACTTTAACAAGCCTGATCTTCCCAAAAAAAACTTTAACACATACATAAGGGAACATGGGATAAGATAAGAAAATACTTTTGTGACACAATCATGGAGCATGAAACATAACTAACCTGTTCAAAGTTCTTTTTACGGCCAAGATCATACTTCCATTTTGGAGTTGTTTTCTTCTCATAAGCCTAATTATAGAAGATAGCCATTTAACTTTAAAAATAAAGATGAGAACAAATGTGGAAAATACTATGGAAAACATACTTGCCTCAATTGTCGTGGTATTACCAGAGACCAGGGATATGTGCATGATTAGAAACCCAACAACACTTAAAGAGAAAGCTAGGTTCAATACTAAAGAACAAAAGTCATTGTAAGTGCGGAATGGAATAAGTCCAATGGGTAATTTCCCATAATTGAAGATGGTAAACCAACAAAGAAGAAAAAACTTACCAAATGTAATAAAAGTGGTTGCAAGAGTTCCTGCAGATCCAGGAAATTCTGCGTCACCAAAAAAGGTAACAAAGCGGCGCAAGAGCAAGAGTGTCACAAGAGTGGTCACAAGAAATGTATAAAACTGCATTTGGCAGACAGCAGAAGCAATACAAGATATCAGGAGTTTAAAATAAAAAGGTAAACAACAGAAGAAATGACATCATCAGAAACTGCAAGGTCCATAAAAATCTGTAGGAGAAGGGAGACCTGCCTTCCCCAGATACTGCAAACAGTTTAACATAATAGCATGCATTTAACAGTGCAAGAGCTATGCCAAATCCCATGATCAAGTTTACTAGTCCATATCAGAAACAGGAGGCATATAGACCCCTTAAGAAAAAGAAGTGATGGAAATATCAAAATGACTATCATATTTGTCTTTGTCACAACCGCACAATATTTCATGGTGGAATACATTCTCTTTTGAGCATGCTCATTTTTTCCTAAAGCAATGATCAAAAATAAGATTTCTTTTGGAGACTAGGATAATTTCCACTTTGCAGATAGCTCTGAAGCAGATCATTTCTATATTTGTTAGATTTAGGATAAAATAAACTTGTCAAAATGCTTAACTCAATAGGATAATCAGATAGAGAAATGAATGTATCAGGTCTTCAAAACGAACAACTTAGCTGTATCCATCAGTTTGATGCATTATTATCCGAGTTTGATCACAAAAAAGAAATTCACTTCTTTTCAAAATAAATAGAACTGTGATGATATCAAGTTAATGAAAATAAATTTGTAAAATCAGAGACAGGGCATAAGAGATATTCGTTGATAGTCAGGTGAAAATACAGGGTGGCAATACAGCTCCCTCACATATAGGATTATGATCCAAAAGATAATAACAAATATGTGGTGGTTCTCAATCTTCGCGGAGCCATATTAGAAAAAAGAATATCATCATATGCTAAAGAAGCTTACCAGGAAAAGTAGGAAAAACTTATAATTCAAGGCTCCAACACAGTTAACAACCCACACACAGTGGTGATCCATCTTCAAGACACATCTTCCACCTAAATCACGACATTTCAAAAGAGCATCAGATAGTAATAAAGTCTTTCGTCAAAGAAAATAATAGCACGCCGTCTAAAATGAATGAGTTTGAGATATATGGCTTACAAACAGAACAATGATGACAGCGCGGTGGCTTTAAATGATTGCACTTGCGACAGTATCTAAGGTTTGGATTTCCTGACTCCGCAAGAGCCTCTGCTTGCTGCAAATTTAGAATATGGCTACTGAGTTCCAAATTTCTCAGTGGAGCACTTTCTCCTCTTTCCTCATCGACCTCAGGCTTCCAATTAGGAGGAACACCACCAGGGTCCGTGAGGACTACTGAGAAGTAACTCCATAGAAGCATTCCCAACTGCAGCACCCAAAAACTGTCGTAAATGAAAGTTGTAACGAACGAACGATACAATTTTCTTTTTTTCCGCCAATTAGTTATTAAATAAAAACAGCGAATTGAAGAACCCAAAGTTTAAACAGAAATCCAAATCTTTAAGGCACTCAACTCAAAAATGAATTGCACAATAAGTTCGTAGATCTCGCAACTACACGATTCTAACAACGGACACAATTCTAAATAAAAATCAAATCTTTTTATTCCATGGAGGCTGATTTCCCAACCAGAACCGCTCACAAGAACAAAACTTTTTAGAGCATTACCAGCGCATGGAAGAGGATCAAGATGACGAAGGCCGCAAGGGCGTCGACCGCACCGGCGGCGCCGAGAAGGGCGGGCCCGTAATTGGCGACGACGACGGCGTAGTAACTGACGCCGACGACGCCGAGGACAACCAGGACCATGATGGAGCCGAGGACGCGGAGGGCAGTGCAGAACTTGAACACGTTCCACGCCATGGGCGCCCCCGATCTGTGCATCACTCCCAACTCCAAAACCGCCAACGGAAGTAGGTCTTCTTCCTGTCAATATATTTGCTTAGCAGGATTTATCTGGTAGCTGTGTCGGGGCAAAAGGGGGTCAAAACTCCATACACAGGAAATGGAAAGCTTGCCAAGGTTTGGTTGAAGACCCATTTCTGATTCGGTGTTAAGAGTAAGGTATATAAAAATGTGTATAGCAAATCCTCCTATAATTAATGTAGATAATAGATATAGGTAAATTCTAAAGATTTAAAATTATCAATTATTTTAATTTATAAGTGTAAGATTCATTATCATCAATAGTAACTCTAAAAATGCTATAGTAAATTTTATTTTTTTCTTATCTAAAATTATCAATAATTTTAGGAGATCGCGTTATCTCTCAATATTGTCTAGCAATTTACATTGCTTAACATAAAAAAATATTAGGTAATATACACCAAAATACCATTTATAAATATGACGACATTGAAATATTTATATTATTAAGTTGGACGGATCACCATTCACAAATTAACATATTAAGCAATTACTTAATATCTTTTAAAATAAAATGATAATAGTATAATATTTATAATTAATATTAATAATTACAATTAATAAAAAATGCTATTTTAATTAATAGTACATGTAACTAATAATTAGTGATATATTATTATTGGTAATATGATAATAGTAATGTAACATTATATAAAGATTATTTAAATAAGATCTATTATTAATATTAATTTATTATTATTATTAGTGTTGTTATTATTGCATGGTGTGTTTTATTATGTTATATTTTATTAACAAAAGTTTCACTAGGACAAATATGTACGATGAAAAAATATCCTCTTCATAAGCGATTTGAATTATCATCTCATAAGCAATCTGCATTATCGTGCAATCAAAATTACCTTCAATATACAATAAGTAAACGAGATAATTTAGTGAGATTATATAATTTTAAGTTTAAATTATTAATAGCCTAAAAAGATTAATTGAAGGGAAACCCATCCTTAAATATTTACACGAGTTTAAAAAAGATTAGGTTTACACATCTATTTCTTTTATAATTCTCTTCATATGATTATTTTACATTATAATGAAAAGAGGTTGATGGAAATTAAAAAAATAAAAAAATAGAAAACAAATAAATTAATGTAAATTATAACTATAAATTTAGTGGGATCATATCATTCTTGAATTAGGAAGTGAAATTTAATTAGTCCGAGTTTGAATTCTCATAAATTTATTATCAGATTAATCATGTATTAATAACTTTGCATAGACAAAATAATTTATTAAAATTGTTTGTAATATCAACCGTCCATATTATTTATAGGGAAAGGATCTAAATGATGTCTTTTATTACTTATTTATAGAGAAAGTTTATCATACATTATAAAATAACCTTCTATATAATATTATATACATCCCAACTATCAGTATTACAATGGGAAGAAAGAGACAGATAAAGCCAAACCTATAATTGTAAAACAGAGAAAAAATGTAGAAGAACAATGAGCACGCAAGAATGACCAGAAAAAAATGCAAAAAGTTTAAGGCTACGAATATACAACTAACCTTTCTTCTGCATCACTGGTCCATTACATGTGTTTTCGAGATTTGGACTGAATCAAAAGAAAACCTGACTAACAGAGAAAAAGAAGTTAGGAGAAAAACTGGTTCATATAATACATCTGGCCAATGTATAAACAAATATGTTTAGGAGAAAAGTTGTAATTTTATTCATATATTTATGGTACAAAGTAAAAAGCCCTTTTACCACCTTACATTTCTGGATATGACAATGATTGATGAATTATATGAATATGCCCTTTTGTACATGAATGGGATGCCATAGATACATCTGTTTTCTCAATATAGGCAAAACATAATTATGAAAAAAGAATAAACAAATTGTTCCAGATCCATATATTACAGTAAGAAACAATAAACTCAAACACTAAACTCAGAAAGGTTAGCAGAATTTTTCTCGACTTATGTTTCTACTTTTATTCTTCATCCTCCTCGCAACTCCTCGTAGCTTTAGTTACATTTATATCATCACTATCAGCTAACTTGTCTATAGCCCCTGATTCATGCCTTCTCTCCATTGGCTCATCGTCATCAGATTCTGACCAGGGGTGTCGTTTCCGATTTATTGCAGAAGAGCCTTCACCCTGTTAGATGAATATTTATAAGTCAACCAGAATTCCAACAAAAAATTGTAAGCATTTCTCGATTTTACATGAATGTTTGTGTCATATGGAACAGGCACAAAAAGGAAAATTAAAGTGAACCAGGAGTCCAACCAAAAACTATAGATGTTTCTCCATGTTACGTGAATATTTATGTCTTTTAGACATTGAATGAGCATAAAAAAAAGGAAATATCCAGTCTTCTCTTGCATGTTCCAAATATTATCAAGTATAACACGTGGTTTTGATTTAAAACAAACTAATATGCTGCCATACAGATATTGCAGAAAACAGGCTACAAGCCCTGTACAGGATTATCTTTATATCTGGTTCCAAGCGGGCAAGCACTATAGTGTCACTATTACTTTTACTTTTTAGAAATAAAAACATCCATAGAGTGTTACTATCGCACAGGTCAGCCTGCAAGCCCTGTGCAGGATTATCTTTATAGCTGGTCACAAGCAGGCAAGCAGTATAGTGTTACTATTACTAGAAATAAAAAACATCCATATAGTTTAGAGAAAACTACTTTATCTGTTTTCACAGGAAATTAAATGCTTACCATGCCATCATCAACATCAGAGTCTTCAAGACCAGCAGCAACAAGAACATCCTGTGCCTTTTCTTTTCCCTCTTCCTTGTAGTTGTTTAGCATGTTTGCATCATCTTCCTCCCCTTCATGTTCATCATCCATGTCAACGTCATATTTAGATTTCATTTTCTTCTCCTTCTTCCTCCTCCTACGTCCGGCTCTCTTACTCTTCCTCTCACCACCATCTTCATGACCAACCTGGGACCTCTCTCTCTGCTTACCATAGTTGCTGGAAATCTTCCATTGTTCCTGAAGACGATATCGGTGATGAATCATGTCAGACCATAATTTGTACTTAATACAAGCGCATACAAAGTGACGCTTCATGCACATTTTATTCAATGAGACGAAAGTAAATGCGTCACATGGGACAAAAGTTATACATATCAACAGTCGAGAATTTAAAAACACAAAAATACTTGATAGAAACACTTAGTACAAGAAAAAGAAAGTCCCAGATTTCTGTAAAAATTTCTACTCTTTATCATCACTCAAATTCCTCGTGCATGGGTAGACACCTAAATTTTACACAAGGGGATGTGTAAGAATTAATATATACCAATTACAGAGATACTGGTGTCACCAAATAAATGTGAAAACTGTGTTCAATCAATTGATTACCATAAATGAGTGCATGATGAAAATGATTGCAGTGATAAATCTCTTTCAATATTTATTCCAAACATAAACAAATTATAAAAGTAAATAATAAAAGTTCCTTCTTTTACAAAAAAGGAATGCCGTCTTTATGATAATACTTCTGTTTTTTTTCCTTCAGTAGCTAAAGCTAGAAGCGACGACTACAGGTCATCACCAAGATGGGCAGCCATGCACAAAGCAGTATCAGATCATGCTCTGCTGGTTAAGTTTGCGCCTGTGAAAGAAGCCACCATGTTCTAATAGATGATGATGAGGACCTCATTTTCATCCAAAAGTGGCAGCCGCTTGAGAATAAGTTCAATGGTTCTCTTGCAGATAAACCCAACGAAAATGCCATAGTCAATACTCGCTACTTCCACTCGGTGGATAAGAGCTTCATATGTACGAAAGCAAACATGATGGCATTTAGTTGTGGTGTTGTAGGAAATATGATGCCTTAGTCATATTGCAGAACTCCTTTAGTAAACACTTTTTCAGGCCTTTGTTGTATTTCCGAGGTTGGAAGACGTTTCCATGACTGCTTGGCCATTGTTGCAGTTTCTCTCCTTATATTTCATTATTAATATTAATGTAAACAAGGATACGTGTCATCATATCACTTTCCATACAAAATCTGAGACCACTAAGTGCCAAAGTTGGCAAAAAAATATCTTGTCACTATAACATTGTTCTTCTTTCTAATCCCTCGAAGGAAGTGAACTACTAGAGACCATGTTTGACCAAAGTTTTAAGATAATATAGGTAACCAAAATAATAGCTTCTAAGCTTTTCAGACATTCATACAACTATCAACGGAACATTTTTGCATTAAACTTTCATTTTCAAGAATGTCAAATGTTTTAGCCTATAATGTAATCAACCCCAATGCCATTTACTTTGGAAGGAAATGGAAGAATTGCCACATAAACAATTCTTCACTAATATTTTGGGTATGGCAAAATGAGGATGCTCAGTCCCATATACAACCACCTTCTTCCCACCAGTGACGAGGAGACCCCCTCCCCTCCCTCCACATGACGTGTATTGTGTGAATTGGCGAGGAGGACACCACTCACATTATCTTCGAGTGTACCATCTCACAAGAGATACGGAGGTAGTGGGCAAGGCAGATTTAGATCCACACTCACCAGAGTCATTTTGGAGCTCACACCGAATCATTGGGACATGTGGACCCGTTCGCGTTCCCCAAGTACACCACTAGCTTTTATGGGGTGATACAGCTTCAGTGCAATAACACCATCTTTAAAGTAGATCGGAGAATATTGTAAATATTCATTCTTCATATGGATGATAGCCTCCTCTAGTCATCCTTTTCCCCTAAAAAAAATTCTTGGCAATAATTTACTATTGGGAATCCTAACTCAAAGTTAAATGGAAATTTCAATATATTTATTGATATTGCCATTTTATGTGAACTAGAAATTTCTTACAACTAACATAGAAAGGATTAGCGAACACCATTCTGATGTTGTGCATCATATTGATTTTGTAGTGCACAATCGGTAGGATTAATGCGGTGGCAGCTCTTCTCATATCCCCCCCCCCCCTT
>LTAE01000047.1:77245-145681 GCA_001647135.1 Pontederia paniculata
TACCCCCCCCCCCCCTATATTAGTTGGGTATGGCATAAAGGAGGATTCTTCGTCCCATTATATACAACCACCATCTTCCCACCAGCGACAAGGAGACACTTCCAGCACCTTTTTGATGGATTGCCAACTAATATGGAGGACTCGAACGCCTTTGAAAGCAAACTCTTCACCTAGCTTATCAGACGTGGTAGAGTCCTCAGTCGAGTATACCACGAGCATTGGGCTTTGGGATCAAACATGACATGCGTATTATGTGAACTTGACGAGGAGGACACCACCAACATTATCATCGAGTGTACCATCTCATAAGAGATATGGAGGTAGTAGGCAAGGCAGATTTAGATCCACACTAACCAGAGTCATTTTTGGAGCTCACACTAGATCATCGGGACACGTGTATCCTTTCATAGTGTTCCCAAAGTACACCACTAGCTTTTTTGGTGCGATATGGCTTCAGTGCAATAACACCATCTTTAGAGCAGAGAGGTGTTATATAGAGAATATTGTAAATATTCATTCTTTTACTAGAGTGGGACATGTACTCATGATCACTTCCCTAACATGTACATTTTTGGATTCAAATATATACACATATGGATGATTAGCCTCCTCTAGTCATCCTTTTACCCCTCAAATAAATTTTTTTTGTCAATAAATCACTATCCTAATTTACTACTGGGAATCCTAACTCAAAATTAAATGAAAATTTCAATATATTCATTGATATTGCCATTTTCAGTATATTAGAAAGATCTTACAACTAATATAGAAAGGATTAGCGAACACCATTCAGATGTTATGCATCATATTGATTTTGTAGTGCACAATAGGTAGAACTAACGTTGTGGCAGCTATCCTCATACAATGAAAATGGTGCAGATCAAAATAGAAAAGGCTGTAATGAAATATTTGAAAAGTTCATGAACTGATTTCAGCAAATTCCGTTGTGATTTATTTCATTGTATGCCATCGTGACTCATAATTAGTATCAACAATTTCAGCATAATATTGCCATAGCTGTTTTTTTTGTATTTCACTTTTCATTAAATAATGAACCGATGATTCAGGAAACACAAATATTTACTTCACCACCTTCTAAAATGAAAAGAAAAGAAATATCAATTTCAACTACAAATAAGGTGTGTTCAACATTCATAACATTTAGAAGCATGATAAATGGTCAATAACAGCACTTGGATTAACAACTAATTCTTCTATAGACAACAGATAAATTACAATGATGATAATTAGTCCCGCAGAATGTAAAATTTCGAGTGAGAAGAACATTGCAGTACATCATGGTGGTACCTTAACACGCTCTAAATGCTCTTCCTGCTTCATCAATTGTTTTAGTTCATCCTCTTTCTTCTTTCTTTCCAACTGATACAAAGTTCAGATAATGTATCAGAAAATAAGCATCACAAATTTAAGATTTAATGATCAATATTTAAGGTATAATTAAATTTACATAAATGTTAAAAATGACAAGAATTCCTTACTTCAACTTTCCTTTGTTCTTCAGCCCTACGGTGAGCTTCTTCAGCTAATAAAACCTGTCGAGCAACTTCCAGTCTTTGACGATTTTGCTGCTCTTCATGCTCAGCTGCCTCACAATGAATCTTAGCAGCATCGAGCAAATGTTTGCAATATTCAATATGAGTTTCAAGTTTCTTTTCATCAAACCCATACAAGTGGGTGCTTGCCGCTGAAGATAGCCGACTGAACATACGAAGAGCATTTTTCAATTCTGTGATTGCAAAGCGCACCTAGATAAATCAAGAAAATTGTTAAACTACACAAGAATAAGGAAATTGCATTAGTGGTAGTAACACATATTACGCTAAAAGGAGATGGGATAAAGCATATGCAAAGGTTTTAATTTCTTCCAGATGGCCCTGGCATTGGTAAATTTTCTTTAACACTCCATGCCAGTAACACAATGAGCCACCTTGGTATAAAAGAAAATGAAAATAAATAAAAACACTTAGATGGAAAAAAAAATAAACCCTCTTCCTATCTTGGAGGGTTGTGCTGACTAGGACAAAAAAATCCTAGATCACCAAATGAATACTTAGTTGAACCTTGGCAAGGTACTACCAATAATATTTCAAGGCAAGAACGAAGATTTTATGATAGATCTGTAATTTTTTCATAGCACACTTTTCATGAGCCATACTGTAAAATAATGGAAAACATGTTCTTTTCTAATCAGAAATTGATTCTGTGCTTCATTTTCATGGAAAAAATTGATCAGCTGGTGGATCATTAAGTAAAAACATTACAAAACTAAAGAAATATTTTGTATTGACGTCATAGGATAACAGAATCCTAGAAACAATGTGTTGCATGGACATTATAAAAAAGAAAACCAGGCTCTCACCTCATCTGCAGATCTCTTGGTCTTTTGGAGTGTCGAAGCTGAAAACTTCTGCATTGCAACTCCAGCATCGAATGCAAGTGTATAATTTGATGGTGTCAAATGCATAGCTCTTAACAAGGTTTTCTTGCACTCTTGCCATTGTTCAGCTTCATAATATGTGCGGGCAAGGTACAGAAGAACATCTGTATCTGCATTGAAATAGAACTTCTGCAAACAGTTCTTGTACTGCAAAAAAGGAGGCTCTCATGATTATATATTACTAAGCAAAAGGAGGCTCTCATGATTATATATTACTAAGCAAGAAAATTCAAAATGAAGGATGCAACCCCTAAAAATAAAAAATGGACGCATGATACAGTACCATTTTTGCGGCCAAGGCAAAATGACCTTGAGCAAAGAAGACATGAGCTAGATTAACCCATACATCTGGCATCTTGAAGAGGACGCTACCAGAGGTTGCTTCATGAACCTTTAGAAAGGTAATCTTTTGTAAGGGAACAGCAAAATGGAGTAAAAGTTGACAAAAAAAACACTGATCACCTGTGTAAATATATCTTTTGAAACATCAAAATGACCTTTTTCGGCCAAGATAGCAGCAGCACCATTGGCAGCATATAAATTTGCAGGATGTAGGCTCAAAACCTAACAATGGCAGATTCACTTCATTCAAAGCATGACCCCAGGGAATATGGTTAAAAGACAACAGAACTTGCAATTCATGTGCATTTTAATCTTATTCAACTCAGGTCTATTTTTGTCTTATTATAAATCAATTTGCACTTGCTTTCTGAAACATCTAAAGCATTTGTTATATGTAGCATACAGTAAAATATGGTTAGTTATTCTTACAAACAAGAACAAATTTCCAGAATATTATAATTAATAATTTCATGTTTCTTACTCCGACCACATTACTGTTCAAAGTATGCATCAGCTGAGACATGCCATTATGGTGAGAAAATACAAAAACTTTATAATTTTCAGCCATGTAAATTTAGTCCATGTAGTAGTACGATGAAGAGACATAAATGATCATTTTCAGCTTTGTGTTGGGCTAAATCAAAAAGAATTTCATAATGATCTCCCACTGCCTATCCTTTTTTTTTGAGAGGAACTGCCTATCCTTTTATATTTACTTTTCCAGTAAATGTGGAGGATAAATGACAAACACAATTTCTTAGATAACATTGTACACAATGCAGGGTGATTTGGCTAAAGCTTAACCACACAATCTTTGAAGGGGTGAGATGCTATGTAGAGAACATTGTACACCATGCATCCTTTTTCATAGCCAGTGGGGTTTTGAATAGTATTTCATTTTGGAGAGAGCTTCGTTTCCCGTAGCCCTTCCATTTCGCAAAAGTTTGATGACCTGTGGTGCTTTGCAACCTTATTTAGGTGACACCTCATTTACAGGTTGCCTTTCAAATGAGGCATCATCTAATTAGATTGTGAAACACCATATGTCATCAAACTTTTGCAAAACCGTGTCGTTCACTCAGCTCCTATTTTCAGTATATAGATTGCCCATATTGTAAAAAATCGATATCTAAGTTACTTGACCAATAAAGCATTTTATTTTAGTGATATGTTAATGGCACAACACTATCACATTCACTAAAAAACTATTTTATTAAAAATATTTATTTCATAATCTGTTACAAAGAAAGAAAAACTCATCATGCAATTTTATTTTCTTTTACTTTACTAGGGATAAAATGTCGTTTTAATAAAATATGAGTGTTCCAAATATCAAAAACAAAAGTTGAGTGACCTAGACAATGATTTTACAGATGTTAGATGAGCTGTCACACTTTTAATCCTTTAATTTACTGAAATGTTTCATTGTTGTTGATAACTTGGCTCAAACTTTATTAGTAAGTCCCTCTCAAGAAACTTTTGAGAAAGTCTACATTCTGGTAATTACAATAAATTCGTGGGGCAATTGTTAGAAATATACATGTTGATTGACAGTTGAGATGAACTTATTTCTGTCATAGAAAAGTAGTGTGAAACCATGAGAGAGTAATACGGAAAGAACAGACCTTGGAAGATCTACTATTCATAGATTTATTAAACTACAATAGAATATGACATTTTTAGGGATAGTTAAGACTTATAACAAAACTTCACAATAATCTCCCACTATCTATGTTTTTTTTTCTATTTATTTCTCCAATGCATGTGGAAAGATGAATGACATACGCAATTTCTTTACGACAAAATGTCTGATGCATAAGGACGGAAAACTAAAGCCCAGGATATATCTTAACAAAAGTTTTTTATATATAGCGAAAAAAATAGTTTAAAACAAAGATAGGATGATTATTCAAGGTCAATGGTCATTCAGCTTGATCAATGGTGATTATGGGGAAAAATACAAGGATACTTTAG
The DNA here is from genome assembly GCA_001647135.1 of Pontederia paniculata. Classification (NCBI taxonomy): domain Eukaryota; kingdom Viridiplantae; phylum Streptophyta; class Magnoliopsida; order Commelinales; family Pontederiaceae; genus Pontederia; species Pontederia paniculata. The sequence continues at coordinate 82,020 of LTAE01000047.1, forward strand.
ATGAGGTATTTTCTAATTTATTGTAAATGTACCATTGATATTGCTGAGAACTTGGCTCCAGTTTTATTTGAGATTCTGCAGTCTAGCACTTACAACACATTGGTGGGGTATTCTTTTAATATGCTTGCAGATTGAGAGCATACAGGATGAAGAGACCTTGAACAATGGACTACTCAGCAATATAAGATTGTATTTTTTTCTTTTTTTGGAGGAAGATATGAGATTGTATTCTGAAAGATCATTTTTTGAGGGATATTCTGAGATATTGTAAACATTAGACTTTCAGGAAAATAATTGATGCATAAGCCAAAGGGAGGATAGCTAAGGCAGGTTAATGCCATCAGACATGAAAGATGTACTTGCCAGCCCCCATAGTCACAAAACTTCATTTTCAATCTTGAAACATGTCCCGTGTTGGAAAAAATTCTACGTAAATTATTCCTAAAAAAAGTCCTACTAATTTAAGTTCATTTTATTCAAACACTTTCATATTCACAGTTATACAAAATTACTTTCATCATGCAGTCAACCTTATGGAAACAAGGCCAGTGATGTCTCCAGCATATAGAATCCAGGATTAAACTATATTTCAGTCTGCAGTAGTAATTGAAAATTTGAAAAACCCTAAGCTAGAAAGTAAACAAAGCAGTGTAACAATGTGCACTGCAAATACACTGGGTATACTGCTGAATCTCAGACCTGATGGTATTGCCCAAACTACCAACCAGTAAGCACAGCTAAAGTAAGATTTCTATACGTTTTTAAGTGGGGTTGCACACAATGCCCAATGTTTCAATCGATGCAAGTCAAAATTGAAAAACAACATATCTTGAGTATACTATTAGACCTAATTGATGACCATCTAAAATTCTAAGGTACAATAAAGAAAACATATTGGCTGAGAAACGAAGCATAAAATTGCTAGAAATTCTTACTTTGGTGTAAAGTTCCTTGGCCTTTTCGAGATGAACAGCTTCCAACTTCGGATCTCTTTTCTCATTTCGAATAGCCGCATAGTAGTTCCAATTTCCCTAGAAAAAAATATACATCAGATTCGTGATGTATCATTATAATAGTCACTGACATAATGTATCTTTTTACTATTAGACAATTAAAATCACCACAAACTCAAAGTAAATATACAGTAGGCAAGTGATAAAAAATATGAAGTTAAAAGATAGGAAAGTCTTTGTGAGGGGCGAGTGGGGGGTTACATAGTAATTCTTTCTTTTTGTGGGCACCCATACCCACCTGATCTTTTAACTTTGTTTTCTGTATAATCATTTGTACATTTCATCATTTCACAGTTTTTAATACAAACACGGATGGCTACTCAAACTTTGTAGTCATCCTCCTTTGCTTTCAAAAAAAGGCAGGAAACTCAGTAGGAAAGATAACTACCACAAGCTCAAAGTCAAATACAAATATATGAATTTGAGGATAGATGTACACCTCGAAAAAACATGAAGATAGACGTACCAAAGCAAGATTCGCTAAAGAATCTTCTTCGTTAGCAGCATCTTTGGCTGCCCTTAGGGTATCTTTCGCCTTAACCCAGTTATCAACCCTAAGCTCCAGATCACCAAGCATGGACAAAGCACTAGCGCACTTGCCATCAACTTTAAGGGCATCCTTGATCTATAACAAATAAATCATCAGCTAAATGCTTAATCACATAAAGCAATGATGCATATGTGAGGAAAATTTGGATATAGTACCAATTCAATACTTTGTTGAATATGATTCCTTGATTTTGATATGGCAGCAAGTCTCAGATAGGCATCTACATAATCTGGGTACTATAAGAAACAGGAAAGTCAGGACTCAAGAAACATAAGCAAGCCACAAAATATAATTTTACTTTAGTCAATGTGTAAGCACAACATATTGGATATGGATCTCAAAGTTCACCAGAAAATAACACTACAAAAGCCTTTGAGAATAAGCTGAAAATGGTTGACTATTAAATACTGAAAGAGTAGAAAGCCATCTATAGATTTTTAAAACCAATCTAGAGAATGAAAATTAAGATTCCAACTTAACTTCTAGAACCCTTCGCTAAACTACTTGTCCTACATTAGCATCCCCTCCTCAAAAGAGTTCGACATCAAAATCAAATAATTTGAATCCTGTGATCATGTTTCACCCCTTGAAGAGATCCTCTCTTCTTTAGCAATTTAAAGGGAAGGGGAAAGTGGTGGCGGCTGGCTGTTGGGCAAATGAAACAACGCAGGAAAATGATAATGGAAGAAATAATAAAATAAAAGAAGGTCATGGGTGAGGAGGGAACATGAAAGTGGGGTTTGTGACTGTAGTTATCAACAAATTCCAATGTCCTCGTGATCGCAAACAAATTAGTATAGAGACATAAAGAAATTTGATAAAGAAATTACAATTTTTGGACACATAAGTAGATAGAAGAATGCAATAGTACAAGGAACATTTATAATACCTAGTATATAAAACATTTAGAGTACCTAGAATATATGATGTTCAAGAAACAATTTTACCACATTTTCATTATTGGCTTTAAAATTTTCTACACCCATACATCTTTACCACTAAAGATTTTGTGAAGAAAATTCTGTAAGAAATAAACAATATTACATTCAGAAAGATGACTATAGAAACAGGGAGGAAAACCTCAGACCTTGAACAAAATCAGCCGATATAATATGCATGCTTTGTCAGTGCTGTTTACTTGTTCAAGCAATCTGGCATAGTTGAAAATTATAGTGACCTTGTTCCAAGGCAACTCCGTGGGTATACCATCCTCTTCGAATTGATTGAATACACTGAAATCTTTGTACTTAACAGAAGAGACAGAGCAATCTATTAGAGAATTGGCGGTACTGCCATTCAAAAGTAAAAGCCATATCCCATCACCCAGGGCCATCTTAAATGTCTGTTCAGCCATCTATTGAAACAAAACAATAATGTAAGTTATATTTCTATCATAGAATACAAAATGTCAAAACACCAGACTTAAATTAATATGCCGAAGTAATATAATTTATAAAAAAAACTCTCACTAAAGGTTCTTTATGGAAATGATTAATTTTGCAAACCTCAAATTCTCCTTTCTCCATGTAGAGAACTCCTATGTTATTTACCAATTCAACTGGTACTTCATGACTATCTTTTTTATGGAGATTAAAAGCCTGTAACATAAATGATAAAAAAAACAGAATGAGTTCCAACAACAAGAACAAGATTACCCTACAAAGAAAAAAGAACAATAAAAAATGTTAGCTGTAGTAACAGAAGTGCAGAGCCAATTTAACAACAGAAGATTAGTTTTCCCATCTCAGAATGAGTTCAAAACAAAGGAAACAACTATTTCCTTGTAATATGTGAATGTGTTATGTTAGGAACCCCATCCAATGTTTAGATGTGCAGAATTTAAGCATATGTATACAGAGGCCAACAAAGTAATCTCCTAGGCTAATCCTTGATCCTACAACCTTGACAAGTTTGGATAGGTGAGAGAAAGAGGTACCACTATAATCCCAGGGATATGTAAAAAAACAGTAGCAAACATAGAGCCCAGAAACTTCACCAGTAGCAGAGTGCCAAAATACAAGCCAGGACAACCCGAGAAACATCACGCCATTTGAAGTTTAAAAAATCAAATAAATTACATTGCTTTCAACACAATGATAACGCCTAAACTTTAACTTAGTTGTTAGGTTGATGCTAATGCCCCAGAAAGTTTCTCCTGCCACATGAGGAATCCAAGGCCATTGCTCGATTTATTAAGGATAAAAGATAGTTAGCAACCTCCACCTCTACACGTAACTGACTAAAGGAAGACGACACATTCGTTTTAGAGTTGAAAGAGGATGAGTAGCAAACTTATAGTGATCCAACTCTATTTCCGCAGATGCAAAATAAAAAAGATAATCAAAATGGTCTAAGATCAACTACCTATTCATTCACTCTCTGTAACCTATAAAGTGCCCTAGCATGGCATACGCAACATATTCCGCAAAGCATTGCCGACCCCTAAAACCACTGGAATTGCACTACAATAAAATGTCCAAAAGAAGGTCATCGAGGCAGCACGTATGCCCTGGATCTTTGAGTAAGTATCTGCGTCTGCAGACCTCCAGATCCGAATGTAAATCAGAAACTTGCCTTCATCCCCGTGTCAACGCAACCACAGCCAACGGTTGGAAGGAAGAAAGACTCACACTAGGAAGAATAATTCCCCTTCAAAGAAAACTACTCCTAGACATCACAGATAAAGGCTTGAAATAATCACATTGCAACGTAGATGAAGTTGCATACGCTCCATTACTTTGGAAAATAGTGCAGGTGATTTGCCTTTTTTATCCAACAATAACTAATAAAATAAAATATTTCCCTCCTAACAAACACCAGAAAATAAAGACACAAGATTTTATGAAGGGCAATTAGACAGATTTGAAAAAGAAACAAATACCATGACATGCAAAACTGTAACCTTAACAAGATGCAAGTCTAGAACACAAAAGAAAAGACATACTGAGTTAAATGCATCCAGTGCAGCTCCAGGGTCAGATGCAATCAAGAGTTCGCCCAGTTCTATAAATGCCTGCATAAAACTACAGTTAGAAGAAATACCTAAGGATGCAACGAAAAAATAAGAAAGTAACATATGCTCACTTTTTTTTCTTTTCTTGAAATGTGAGACTAACCAAAAAGGTGAAACATACAAGTTCCGTCATGATATGCTTGGACAATTTTTTTAGCAATAATATATAATTGGATACAAAAGGAAAAAAGTCAACATTCAATTTATTATTTTTCCACTATTTTTTCCTTTTTTTCTAGTCCTAAGATCTCATATGATTTTCCAATAATGCATGAAGCAGAAAATTAATAAACTGGATGAGTATTGATCTTGAGTATTAATCTTTTTCTACTGGATAACTTTGTGGTAATGACTGTTGCTTTCTCAGAAGTTAACCTTTGTTCTAGTCTTGAGATTGTTGCTTTCTCCAACATTGCAAGAAGCAGAGAATTAACAAACTGGTTGACTGGATATCTAGGATTCATCTTTTTCTAATGCACTACATGGTAGCCACTACCCGAGGGTCTAGATAGTGTCCAATACAAGTCTAGTGCATTAGAACACTACATATTTATCTCTAATGAGTTCAATGGAAGGAACAATGAAGCACAACGAAAGCTATCAAGGATAAGCAATTTATTAAAGACCAATGTAAATATATAATATAGCACAAAGTGCAAATGAATCAATGATTGATGGAGATAGTGCTATACAACATTGGGAAAAAGAAATTTGATCACTATTTATTTTAAGTCAAATGACAAAGTTAGATTTTATTAGTCCATGTCTAAAAGTTTCCAGCATCTAATAGATTTCACATACAAGTATTTAAGACTCGATAAGTATAAATTGCTAAAAAAACAATAGCACGTCCTCTATTGCAAAATATATTTATATACTTTGCCTCTGAGCGCTGGCATGATATATATATATATATATTGATATATGTACAATTAATGAACAATGTAATTCAGACCCACCTGCGCATCTTTTGGGTCAATTTTTACTGCTTTACGGAAATTTTCAATGGCATTTTCATTTTGACCAAGCTGAGAATAAATGTGCCCAGCAGCCTACAGTTTAGCAAGGATCATCAGTCACGCAGACAAAATCAACAACACCAGCATAAGTAACAGAAGTTTAACCATGATCCAGTTCACGTTTGAAATGTAATTCACCTTCAGACTCTCACAATTTTGCGGGTGAACAGCCAAAACTGTTTCAAAGCTTGAAACTGCATTCTTGAGTTCACCTAGTTTTAGCTGAACTTGACCAAGCCCTATTGAAAAGAATCATAAGGTAAATAAGAATAACGAGAAGACTAACTGCAGAGACACAATATGAATATGTTTAACAAGCTCTGAGAATGAAGGATAAGTGTTTTTTTTTAAATGTGAAAGGAACATAGTTACAGTTCTCTTTGATGTTTCTTGCAATAATGCAGCAAAACCAAGAGTAAAAATATTTTATGGTGCAAGATGGACCCATGACAGAATTCCAGGATCATAATCAATTTGAAGAAGACTGATTGCTCAGCGTCATGATCTTCATATCAGCTCATAGAAGTATTCAGAAGTGTCCCACAACAAAAAAATATTCAAAAATTTATAAGAAAATAAGGATTTAGAGAGAAAGTGGAGAAACTTTGGTAATCTCCTTGATTTACATCTTTACATTCACTTCTTTCTTTGTTCAGTTTTTTTTTTTTCCTTGTTTACTTTTATTTCTAGTATATTTTGCCCTTCCTTCTTCAATGACTACAAAGAAACATGGTCCACTGACTTCAGTTTGAATTGATAAATTGTCAGACTCAGACAAGAATGACGGGAAATGCTGAGCATTAGAACCAGAAAATGGCTCAGAATGAGCTTGGACTAGACATAATATGGGTTGAGAACTTGAGATTTAGAAGAATTCTTTTAGAAGGGAGATTTAAAACATTTTACATAACCTCAATGTTCAAGAAAAAAGATGGCCCTCAAAATAGAAAAAAATATTATAGTAACTCTCAATAGTTTAACAAATTCAGACTTCTAATTTCTCCAAAGGGTTCTCAAGACAAATTTTCTGAACGGTGGTTCTTATGTTAAAATATCCCTTAGGTTGCATGTGATAGACATTTTTTGATACATAACTTATTTGTCTTTCTGAATATTGCAATGAAAAGAAAAAAATAATTAGTTGGAGAAAATAATGATAACTTGAGAAAAATAGCAATAACATACCATAGTAGGGAAGAATAAAGTCTTGAGGCCTAACAATCTCTTTTACTGATGCCATATAATACCTTTTGGCCTTGTCAAAATCCCCCTGGAATGTAAATTAAATAATTAATCTTTACTGACTGACAAAATCAAATCAAAAGGCTTTTTTAAGTTAAAAAAGTTGGAATTTGAAGAAAACATGGAAAAATAACAAGTATTTCAAACAGTAATGTTCACAGATCATTTTCTATGACAGATTGTTAATGCTAAACCTTGCTATGGTATGATCTTGCCAGGTTGTAGTAAGAATGCGCCTTTGATAACCCATGCTTGCTGGCAGCAAGGGCAGTCTCAGTCAACTGCTCCACCAGAAAATGCTGACCAGTATAGAAGAAGTGGTTTGCTAAATAATTGAGGGTCGTCGAACAATAAGGATGGATCTCAAAAGCTCTTTGCATTTTCTCCATTCCCTTCTGAATGCCATCAGCTACAGGCAATGGCCATGAGGACAAGGTAAAAACATGTGATTGAGATGAAAATGTATGACATTGTTGAAGTAGAAAAAAAAAAGATTTGAATGACATGAAAGTACCAAGTTGGACATTACAATTCAAAATGGGATTTCATGACTAGTTTACCTTCATTAGTTTCCAAATCCATTATCCCGAGAGCAACAAGAGCTTCAACGTTTTCAGGGTCTAGCTGCAGTTTTTTAGAGAGCAAAGAGAAAGAAAATTAGGAAGAGGAAGTAATCACATCAATATCAGTCTTCTATTGGTAAACTGTAAACTTGCCTGCAGTACTCTATTAAAAGCTTGTCGTGCTTTTTCAAATTGACCGAGTCTGTAGCGGCAGAGACCTATTCCGAGTCTCACGGATGGTGGACAGTTTGGATTTGCAAGCAATGCCCTCTGAAGTTTAAGAGCAGTTAGACTAATAGTATTAAGATAAACGAGCCCGAAAGAACAAGTACAACTGAAATCCCATGTGCATTACAATAAAGTGAACCTTATAGTATTCAAAGGAACTCTTGTATAATTTCACAGCTTTCTTTTGATGTTCTTCGTTCTCAGCAATGTTGAAATCAACGCAAGCCTGATAAAAGTTTTGATGTGTAAAAAATTCACACCAGAAAATGGAAAAAATGGAGCTAATAGTTTCAAAGAACAGCTTTCACATCATGCTCATGAATGTATATCATTCTGGAGAAAAAGTATTAAATGTTAGTAATGATCACATAAATCAGAAAACTTAACGGAACAAGATATCTGATCAACACAAATATGTGGGGTAAAAGTTAGCAGTGACAGATATGACAATTCATACATGGACTCCGGAAAGAAGTGATCAAGTACCTTTCAAGCTCATATCAACTTGAAAATACGATAAACCCCTAAGAAATCTCTTTGGGGTGATGAAATGGGAAAATAATTTTAGAAGTAAAGAACAGTGTTTTTAAAAGGAAGATACAACCATTTTTACAATTATATAATTCCATGCACAAAGAAAATACAACCATTTTTTTTACAATTATATAATCCCATGCACAAAGAAAAAAAGCACAAAGGCCTCCTCTGCATACCCACATGTGGTTTCTGATACTATGAGAATTCCCAGCTACCAAGAATTTCCCAGATAAATTACATGAATATTAGGTAATTAATGGGTGTACTGAATCTCAGAAACACTATATGTAATGAATTATGTATTTGTTAACGGATCTTTCTAGCATCTATGTTCAGGTTCTTGTTTTTCTCCAGCTGAAACTTATACTATGTTTATTCAAATTGTCATGGACCTCATATTGTACCTAACACAGCGTAACACTGTATCACCCTAAATAAAGGTGCTAAATTATGTCTTTCCATCTTAATAGTGAATGGTGATTTTACATCAGAATAGCAGACACTGAATTTAACTTATTCATAAGCTTAGTCTTTTCCTACAGTAAGCCATTATCTACCTGTAAAATATTGCTGCTCATACCATGTCAAAAGAGACTCATGTTATGTCAATAATAAATTTTATGAGCACAAGCATTACCTGACCAAGAAGAGCAGGGACACAATTGGGGTCACTATCTAATGGAATTTTGAATGAACTAGCTGCTGTTTGAAATTCACCTTTGGCCAAATAAAGCTGACCTGCGCAATGTGATACCCAAAAAGAAGTCAAAAGTGTGTCCTAATTCGTTCCACAACATTATGATATAGATTTTGGAGTTTGCCCAGCTTCACTTTCTAATTTTAGTATAATTGACCATAATGACCTTTCCAAAAAAATTGCAATGAACTTTACTTTTATGATGTAGGCTTAAATACAAAAAAAGAAAAGGCATATGAATCACAAGTTAATAGAGGCCAATTCCTTATTATAACTGATTGTACAGACATGAATACATATGTATACTAGAATGAAACCTTTGGAATTAGCAGCATTGCTCGGCACAATGATGTGTGCTTACCAAAATAAAAAAAAAGTGGCACAAGATACCACCAAGCAAATTAACCATTAAGCTGCCTTAGGATACTTGTGATACTTCAATTTTTATTTGCAGGTACCTCTGTGAAGTAAAAAGTAAAATAATAAAGAAACTAATAGTGACCTTTTCCAACCCAAGTAGAAGGTTCAAGAGCATCAATTCTTGACGCTTTGTTGTAATACTGAGTTGCTGCAACGAAATATTCCTCCTTTTCTCTTTGTGTCGTCTCAATTTTACCCGAATAAGTATAATATGCTGCCAATGCATTGAGGATAGCGATCCTCTCATATTTGACATCAGCATAGTATTCATCGATCTCTGATGAATTGAAAAGAACCAAAAAAATCCAGTATTAAACATACGAATTATGTGAAAGACTAAATTTCTGCATAATGTTGAATGACATGAAACAATCCCGAGCATCAAATTAAAATTATTAGCATTTCTCTTCAAAACAAAAAAAAAATCAGTTTAATTTGAAGAACCTGGGCTTGATCCTTCCTCAAGAACTTGGCGAAATTGTTCGACTTTCCCCTGCTTAAAGTACTCGCGCTGGATGACAAGAACGAAAAACAACAGTAAGGTACAAGTAAAAAGTGCACAAACCAATTATCGACATAGAAGAAGAAAGAGCAACATCGTCAAGAGTAATCAGCAGTAATGATCTATCACCTTACAAACACAAACACATGAACTAGGGCGATGTTTGGATTCTGAGATGGGATTAGAAAGTTCGATCCCAGACTTGGAATATGGATAGAGATTTAAAAAAGAAAAAGGATTTGGACTTTCCTAAATTAGTGGAATTTGGAAGATTTTTTTTAAGACAAGTTTACCCTTCAACCATTTATTTTTATTTTAAAAAGATAAAATTATATTTAAAAAAAACAATTCTTTTTAATATATTCCTCTTTTTTATCTAAACATATAATTTATAATCTATTTCTTTCTCGTTTTTCTTAACTTTCATGAGCCGATCAACTCATGATTGGAGTTAAATGGAGTATTAGAAAAACAAAATTAAAATTCAACTCGATCTAAATTGAATATGATTGAGCCGAATCGGATCCAATCGGGTGAAATGGAATCAGGCCGAGAGTAGACTGATAGGTAACTGAGTTACCTCATTATAATTTTTTTATTTTTCTCACATAAAAATAGGGTGAAGACAAGTCTACACCAACTCAGAACAATTCAAAAAGTTTTTGATTGAAAACTGAACCAACACCAAAAAAAAATTGAATCTAATACGTATTAAAACAATTATAGCCAGATAATCCAATATCTGACCCATTTGACCCAAAAATATTAATATTAATATTCATGTTAATAATTATTATATAAATTACTTGAATTGCTTATAATTTTAATATTTATTATTCTTAATCATATTTTTAATTTAATTTAATTTTAAATTTATCAAAATTTTAAAAATAATTTAAGTATATATTTTCTTTTTATGTATCGAGCTGGCTCAATTAAACCAGATCTAACCCGAATTTTTTTCTTTCTTAGTCAGGTTCATATAACCCATACATAAAATAAGAGAGTATAATAAAAAATAATATAATACTAAAGGAATGATAAAAATATATTAAGATAAATAATTAAAAAAACTACTGAAATATGATGAAAAAGAAAAAAATATATATAAATGAAAAAATATGAGCAATGGACTGAGTCCAATGAAGATCTGACATGAACAAACGAACTCGACATGCATTAATAAGTCATCCCGTATCAAACAAAAGATAATCTTAGCCGAAGAACTAAACCACTATCAGAGTGAAAAGAACAAAGAGGAAAACTAAAACAAAGAAAGAAAGAAATGGACTTGTAATAGTATGCATGTCATTTCTAGATGCACCACACACTATCGATCCTTGCCACAACTGAAAACACATTCTAAGAATTATGATTCACGATGCAAACATCAACCGCGAAAATATTTCAGTTACGAGAACCAACACTTTTTCCACCAGCCGCAGGAAACCAAAAGCGCAAAAAAACAACAAGAAGAAGATGAAAGAAACAAAAACAAGAAGAGAAAAGAAGCAGAAGGAGAAGGAGACGGAGACGGACGGCGATGATGAGCCAGAGGTTGAGGGGAGCCTGCTCGGCCTTGAGGATGTCGAGGATATCGGTGGCGTCGTCGGGGAGCTGGTCCACCGGCACGCACACGACCTCCTCTGAGTTCTGTATCGGGATGTACACGCAAGCCATGCTTCTGCAGTTCTGCTACTTTGCTAGCTGCCTGTTCCTTTCTCTCTCTTCCGTTCCTAATGCTCCTTGTAGAGAGGAGGAGGAGGAAGAAGAAGAAGAAGAAGAAGAAGAAGAAGAAGAAGNATGGAACAAGTGGAGCCCATCTGCTGGCGACGGGTACTACGAGGCCCCCACCCTCACGGTCCACGTGAACTACATGTAACGCCCGGATTGGAAAATAGATTTCTTTTTCCTTTTTTTTCAAGTAGGAAATGGATTTTTATCCCTTTTTTTCTTCTCTTCCTCCTTTTATTATTTTTTTGATATAAAATAAATTTTAACATAACGTAATTGTTAAAAGAAAAAAACATCAGAGCAGCGTATGCATGATAAGAACTTTGCTACAATAATAATAATAATAATAATAATAATAATAATAATAATAATAATAATAATAATGTTGATATTTTTGTGTAAATAAATAGCATTATTAGAACTTCATCGAACGTTGGCAGACCTTACATTCAGATATTTAATCTGAATGCATGATAATAGAATAACATAAATAATAAAAATATGTTATATTATTTAATTAATATCGTATATTTGTCAAGTATAATATCATAATTACATGTCAAGATTAGCATAACATTAATTGTTGTATAATAATATGATTAGTAAGTTAACTAGAAAGATAAGATTAACATACATATCAATAAGTTTTTATTCTAGATTGAAAATTTTAAATTACAGCTTGTGACATTAATCGTACTAGTAAAAAACACAGTGTATTTAGTTATCGATTTTCCAGCAATGATTTAGAATTTCAAATCATTTTGATAATAGGAAATTGAAGGTGTTACTTTTAAGTAGTAGATAACATATTATCTATCTTCTTAATCATTGTTAGATTTACCGTGGATGTTTGATTTTCTTTCTTCTATTTTTTTTTGAGATTCGACCAAAATCGGATCGGTACCGGATCAGAAGCGATGAGGTTCCAAATTCGATTTTTCTTAACCCTACAAGTAGATAACATCTTCGTCGAATCCTTTCAGTAATATTAAAAAAAATTGAAAAAGGTGATAAGAAATTAGATATGGGAAAAGAAATTGAGTATGGTATGCACAAGAAGGCTAATTAAAATTCTTATTATTTTTTATTGCATGATAAATATACAACATCAAATTAATCAAAATAAGAGGCTAATTTTAAATGAGTTATAATATGCTAATTATTCCCTTGATAATGCCAGCTTATCAATAATTTATTTCTATGCATGCATGAATTAAATCATAGTCTAATTAAAATGTTCATTAAATGACAAAAAAATAAATAAAAGATACTAATTAATATGAGAGTATGCGTGCATGAGTTATGCAAAATAATGTGATATATTGCTAATTAATGTGGATTTTATTTTGTGATAATTAAATACTTTACTCATTTAGGATATAATTAAAATGTTCATTAAATGACCCAAAATTTACTAAAGAATACTAATTGTTGTGTTAATTAATATGAGAGCATAGTTGGTTAAGCTAATTTATAATATTAATTATCTATTTAATCATTTCAATCATATTAAAAAATATTTTAAAAAAGTGATAAGAATGTAGACATGGGAAAAACATTTGAGTATAGTATGCACAAGAAGACTAATTTAAGTTCTCATTGATTGTAATTGCATGATAAAAAATATACCATCAAATTAATTAAAATAAGAGGCTAATTTTAAATGAATTATAATTTGCTAATCATTTTCTTGATAATGCCAGTATCAATAATTTATTTCTATGCATGCATGAAATTAAATTAGAGTCTAATTAAAATGCTCATTAAATGACAAGAAAATAAATAAAAGATACTAATTAATATGAGAGTCTATACGTGTATGAGTTGTGCAAATTAATATGATATATATGCTGATTAATGTGTGAATTTAATTGAAATGATTTGAATTTCTGATAATTAAATACTTTACTCATTTAGAACCTAATTAAAATGTTCATTAATTAACCCAAAATTAATTAAAGAATATATTTGATGTGTATAATTGGTTAAGCTAATTAATATGGGGATCTCTTGAGTTAGGACTTTTTCAAGTTGACCCACAAGTCCGGTACAAATTGACCGGTTGGATGGTTCAAGCCGGTCCAATGTTTATACCAATCTTTGTACCAAATTTGAATCATTTCTTTTCGGGCTACGGGCTACGTGAACTCCATGTAACGCTCTGATTGTAGAACATTTTTTTTCGAGTAGGAAATCGATTTTTATCTTTTTTTTTCATTTTTATTATCCTATCTTCCTCTTTTCATTATTTTGTGAAATAAAATAACTAAGGATGGTGCCACAAAAAGTTGGAAGGCCAAATAATTTTTTAGATTCGGGAACTGCCGTCAAAAATTATTTTGAAGTACATTTCATTTTTTCTGATAATATATATATATATATATATATCATTTTTGGAATAATAATTATTATTTATACTTTTAAAACGATAATAGTAAGGGATATATTTATTACTTTATTCATTATGAAATATATGTAATGACACATTGTTTAAATAAACATAATTTTTAATAATAAATATATAATAATAAAAGTAAAGACTTTTTATGTTACTTAGAATTTAGTTAGGGGGTTTAAAGTGTTTTAAATAATAATAATAATAATAATAATAATAATAATAATAATAATAATAATAATAATAATAATAATAATAATAATAATAATAATAATAATAATGGTGGAAACAAGTTGAGGGGTCAAGGCCTCCCCACTTATATGTGGTTCGGTCCCAAGTAGAAAGTATGAGAATGTCCAACAAGTATATCAATCAGCATGATTAAAAACTAATAAGAAAGTATATATGAAAATTGAAATTGAGTTTTTTTGGTAATCTTACTAGTTAGGCTAGTTAAAGTGCTCACTGATTTTATATTGCATGAGAAAATACAACATGATTATGTAAGAGGCTAATTAAAGAACTTTTAAATGAGTTAATATTTTTTTCTTAATGTCATCATATTAATGATTTAGTTATATGCAAGCATGAAAATTAATTTATAATTCAATCATTAAATGACTAAAAAATAATTAAAAAGCTAATTAGTTTGAGAATATATGCATGTATGAGTTTTGCAAATTGATGTGATATATTGCAATTAATGTGTGTAATTGAAATGATTTAAAATTTTGAATCATGGAGGTAAAATCAATAATTTAAAGTTTTACTCATTTTGAGTCTAATTAAAATATTCATTAAATTACCCAAAAGAATAAAAAAATGCTAAGTATTATGTTAATTAATCTAAGAGCCTTTCAGTCATGCTAATTAATGTGCGAATTTTTTTTAAGTTGAATCCAAATCATCTAGTGGACTGTTTAACCAGATCTTCTATCAAGTTTAACTGATCTAAATTTGTACGGTATATGAATGGATAATTTTCGCATATAATTCTTCAACTTTAACTCCAATATATTTTTTTCATCATTACTTTGCCAACTTTATGTCTCTGACTACAATGAATTTCTCTTCCATTTTGCTTATCAGATGCGTTCATGTAAACATTTTATATGATTATTATAATAAATATGGTACGATGGTCTCGTGTCATGTCATATGAGATTATCAAACACGTATCTAGGACAAATATCGAAAAAAAATAATGAACATTTCCATGTAACATGGAATTGGCACAACATATCTTATTATAATTATAATAATGAACGCAATGAAGCAGAAAAATAGAAGGAAAAACAAGCTAGTTAAAGAACGAATTGGGTACAATATACAAAGTTGAAGAATTAGCAAAAAATAAAAAAAATAAAGAGCAAAAATATAGAGACCAAAATTGAAGAGTTATATGTGAAAATTATCCATATATGAATTATTCAAGCTACTAAGTCCCATATATATATATATATATATATATATATATATAACATTGTTTTATGTGTCAAATAACATCGTTTAATGAATTTTTTCTTGAGTTCTTATATACAAATTAAATAATTCTAGTCAATATCATACACAAAAAAATAATATCAAGTAAACTAAATATCAAATTTACTTTGAAAAATCTTTCAATTAATTAGAAGATAAAAAGATCACAATCAATCACAGAGTAATTTTATCATATAAAAAATGAATTACAAAGTTTTTTCAAATTTGAAACAATATTTCAATGAGAATAAATCAATAGATATTCTCTCGTAGTAATTTATTAAAATTGTTTGTAACATCAACTATCTATATTATTTATAGGGAAAGGAACTTAATGACGCCTTTTATTACTTTAGATATGTTTTTATTAATGATTGTTCGATTAATACTATACACTTCACTTTTCTCCCAAATTTATCATACATCATAAAATATTAGAGGCAGAATATTCTCAACAAAACCTCACATGCTCCCAACTTCTGTAATGGTTTCCAATTTCAACTTCTATATAATCTTTTTATTTTTTCCATCTATACTTATATTCCAAACATATAACAAAGGGGTAACTTTTAGTTTTAAACAGTGACAAAAAGTTCAGAGGAACAATGAGCACAGAAGGATGACCAGAAAAGATGCAAAAAGTTCAAGGTTATAAATATACAACTAACCTGTTCTTCTGCGTCACTGATCCATTACATATGTTTTCAAGGTTTGGACTGAAAAAAAAAAGAATACCTGACTAACAGAGACAGAAGTTAGACCGACGAACCGACACTGGGCAGTCTGATCTACAAATTTAATATACATCTGGCAAAATGTATAAACGAATATGTTCAGGAGAATATGTCCTTTTATACATGAATGGGATGCCATATTTTGCAATCCAGACTTGATACATTTGTTTTCTCAATATAGACAAAACATAATTTACAAAAAAAATGGAACTTGTTTCAGATCCATGTATATTACAGTGTACATAAGAAACGATAAATCTTAAACTCAGAAAGGTTAGAACTTTTCCAAACTTATGTTTCTATTCTTATTCTTTATCCTCCTCACCTCTCCCCCTAGCTTTAGTTGCATTTGTATCATCAGTATCGGCTAAATTGTCTTCAGTTCCTGATTCATGCCTTCTCTCCAATGGCTCGTCATCATCAGATTCTGACCAAGGCTGTCGTTTCCGATTTATTGCAGAAGAACCTTCACCCTGTTAGATGAATGTTTATAAGTCAACCAGAATTCCAACAAAAAATGCAAGTGTTTCTCCATTTTAAAAGAATGTTTACGTCGTTTAGGCATGGAACAGGCACCAAAAAGGAAAAATTAAAGTGAACCAGAATTCCAACCAAAACTTATAAATGTTTCTCCATGTTACATGAATATTTATGTCCTTTAGACCTGGAATGGGCATAAGAAAAGGAAATATCCAGTCTTCTCTTGCATGATCCAAATATTATCTAGTATACCATATGTGGCTTTGATCTAAAACAAACTAATTGGTGCCATGCAGATATTGCACAAAACATGCTACAAGCCCTGTGCAGGATTATCTTTATATCTGCTCCCAAGCAGGCAACCACTATAGTGTTACTATTACTTTCTAGAAATAAAAACATCCATATAGTTTAGAGAAAACTACTTTATCCATTTTCAGAGGAAATTAAATGCTCACCATGCAATCATCAACATCAGAATCTTCAAGACCAGCAGCAACAAGATCATCTTGTGCTTTTTCTTTTACCTCTTCCTTGTAGTTATTTAGCATGTTTGCATCGTCTTTCTCCCCTTCATGTTCATCATCCATGTCAACCTCCTCGTATTTAGATTTCATTTTCTTCTCCTTCTTCCTCCTCCTACGACCGGCTCTCTTGCTCTTACTCTCACCACTGTCCTCATGGACAACCTGGGACCTCTCTCTCTGCTTACCATAGTTGCTGGAAATCTTCCATTGCTCCTGAAGAGAAAATATTATTAGTGATGAATCATGTCAGACCATAATCTGTATTTCATAGAGCACATACATAGTGATGCTTCATACACATTTATTCAATGAGATGATGCGTCCCCATGGGACAAAAGTAACACATATCAACAGCTGAGAATTTAAAAACACAAAAATACTTGATAGTATCATTACTCAAATTCCTCGGTGCATGGGTAGACACCTAAATTCAAGGGGACGTGTAGAAATTAATATATACCAATTACAGAGATACTGTCACAAAAATAGATGCCAAAATTGTGTTGATATACCATAAACGAGTGCATGATGAAAATGACTGCAGTGATCACAATATTTTTCCAAACATAAAATTATAAAAGTAAATAATAGAAGTTCAAACGGATGGCCACTATAAGTTGTAGTCATCCTTTCCCCTTTCAAAAAAAAAAAAGTAAATAATAGAAGTTCCTTCTTTTACAAAACGGAACACCCATCTTTATGATAATACATGACTACAGGTCATATCCAAGATGAGCAGCCATGCACAAGGAAGTTTCAGATGATGCTCTGCTGGTTTAATGAGCAGCCATGATTTTTGCTTGGCTTTGGAGGTGCGGCAGGATACTCACCAGAGCCTACAGAGCTATATAGGCACCACAGGCGGATTCATCATGTGCATTGTGTGGGAGTAGCAGAAGAGGATATCGCACACCTCTTCTTCAGCTGTCCCATAGCAGTGGATGCATGGCGTCATTTGATTCACAAACATCGACACATCTAATTTGGAGAGCTTTTGGGAATCCCTAGGATACTTAAGTGTGACACATCTGATTTGGAGAGCTTTCGGGAATTCCTATGGTTCTTGTGTGCGATCGATCAGGATGACGATGGTGGTGGGTAGAAGCTATGGCCACCGCATGGGCAATCTGGTTGCAGTGCAACTACACGATTTTTCAAGGGGAGATATGCTATATCGAGAATATTGTACAGTGCAAATCTTTTCTCTTACTAGAGAGGGGGATACGAATATTCTATCTTGAGTTTGTTTTTGGTTTGGGGTCCTATGCTTTGTAGGTATCCCACACACCTTTGTACATTCTTCAGTTCAATTGTAATACATACGGAGGGCTACTACACTTTGTAGTCATCCTTTACCTTTAAAAAAAAATATTTGCGTCCGTGAAAGAAGTAACCAAGTTATAAATGGATGACGATAATGAGGAGGAGGACCTCATTTTCATCAAAATTGGTAGAAGCTTGAGAATAAGCTCAATGGTTGTCTTGTAGACAAACCCGATGAAAATGCCATAGTGAAAACTTGCAACTTCCACTTGGTTGATAAGAACTTCATATGTACGAAAGCAAACATGATGGACATTTAGTTATGGTGTTGTAGGAAATATGATGCCTTAGTCATATTTCAGAACTCCTTTAGTAAACACCTTTTTTAGGTCTTCACTGTGTTTCCAAGGTTGGAAGACATTTCCATGACTGCTCGGTCGCTACTGCAATTTCTCTCCTTAAATTTCATTATTGATGTAAACAAGGATATGTGTCATCATATCGCATTTCGTACAAAGTCTGAGACGACTGAGTGACAAAGTTGGCAAAAAAAAAAAGAAAATATTGCCACTATAATATTGTTCTTCATTCTAATCCATCCAAGGAAGTTAACTACTGGAGACCACGCACGGCCAAAATTTTAAGATTAGGTAGCCACATGCACAATTCTTTTTTGAAGAAAACGAAATGATTAGAGGTAGCCACATGCTCAATTCTCACCTTTGCAGAAATCGGAATAATTACCACAAGCCCAATTCTTGTCACGGTATGACATGAAGAGGATTCTCGTCCCATGATATACAACCACCTTCTTCCTACTAGTGACGAGGACACACCCCCTCTTATTTTGATGGATTGCCAACTAATATGGAGGACTTATACGCCTTTGAGAGCCAGACTCTTCACCTAGCCTATCAGACGTGGTAGAGTCATCACTCGAGTATACCACGAGCGTTGGGCCATGGGATCAAACATGGCATGCATATTGTGTGAGCTTGGAGAGGAGCAAACCACTCACATTATATTCTAGTGTACCATCTCACTATAGATATTGAGCCATGTAGGCAAGGCAGACTTAGATCCACACTCATCAGAGTCATTTTGGAGCTCACACTAGATCATCGAGACACGTCGTCCTGTCCGTAGCATAATCCAAGTACACCACTGGTTTTTTTGGGGCAATATGGCTGCAGTGGAATAATACCATCTTTAGAGTAAAGAGGTATTATATAGAGAATACTGTAAAGATTTGTTTTTTTACTAGAGTAGGGTAAGTACTAATGACCACTTCTTGTCCTTCCCTTCTATAAAATTTCTTTTCCTCATATGTTTTTGGATTCAGATATAACAACGGATGACTAGCCTCCTCTAGTCGTCCTTTTACCCCTCAAATAAAAATTCTTGTCAATAAATCACTATCCTAATTTACTATTGGGAATGCTAACTCAAAGTTAAATGAAACTTTCAATATTTTTAATGATATTTCCATTTTTTGTGAGCTAATATAGAAAGGATTTCGTAGTGCACAATAGGTAGGTTTAACATGGTGGCAGCTATTCTCATATTTATTTTGTAGTCATAATAGGTACGATTCATATTGACTTTAGCATAATATTGCCATAACTTTTTTTGTATTAACTTTTTTTCTATGTGAGAATTTAAGAGGCTACAACTAGGGTATTTCCATTAAATAATGAACCAATGGATAACTTCCAGCCACATAATCTATTTCACCACCATTAAATAATGAAACAATGATTCAATATCTACTTCATCACCTTTCAAAATGAAAAGAAAAACAAATATCTATTTCAACCAGAAATAAGGTGGGTCAATAACAGCACTTGGATTAACATCTAATTCTTCTATTGACAACAGACAAGCTACAATGATGAGAATCAGTCCTGCAGCATGAAAATTTTCAAGTGAGTATAACATTGCAGTACATCATGGAGGTACCTTAACACGCTCAAAATGCTCTTCTTGCATCATCAGTTGTTTTAGTTCATCCTCTTTCTTCCTTCTTTCCAACTGATTCACAGTTCAGACAATGTATCAGAAAATAAGCTTCCCAAATTGAAGATGTAACGATCAATATTCAAATGTATAATTAAATTTGCATAAATGTTTAAAAGACAAAAGTGTCCTTACTTCAACTTTCCGTTGTTCTTCAGCCCTACGCTGAGCTTCTTCAGCTAATGAAACCTGACGAGCAACTTCCAGTCTTTGACGGTTTTGCTGCTCTTCATGTTCAGCTGCCTCACAATGAATCTTAGCAGCATCGAGTAAATGTTTGCAATATTCAATATGAGTTTCAAGTTTATTTTCATCAAACCCATACAAGTGGGTGCTTGCCACTGAAGATAGCCGACTGAACATACGAAGAGCATTTTTCAATTCTGTGATTGCAAAGCGGACCTAAATAACAAGAAAATTGTTAAACTACACAAGAATACGGAAATTTCATGGAAAAAAAGTTGATCAGCTAATGTCCTAACCAATCAATGGGGTGGATCATTAAGTAACATCATTATAAAATTAAAGAATTAGTTTGTATCAACGTCATAGGATAACAAAATCCTAGAAAAAATAGGTGTTGCATGGACACTATAAAAAGGAAAACCAGGCTCTCACCTCATCTGCAGATCTCTTGGTCTTTTGGAGTGTCGAAGCTGAAAACTTCTGCATTGCAACTCCAGCATCGAATGCAAGTGTATAATTTGACGGTGCCAAGTGCATAGCTCTTAACAAGGTTTTCTTGCACTCTTGCCATTGTTCAGCTTCATAATATGTGCGGGCGAGGTACAGAAGAACATCTGTATCCGCATTTAAATAGAACTTCTGCAAACAGTTCTTGTACTGCAAAAAGGAGGATCTTATTATATATTACTACTAAGCAAGAAAATTCAAAATGGACGCAGCCCCCCAAAATAAAAAATGGGCGCTTGATACAGTACCATTTTTGCGGCCAAGGCAAAATGACCTTGAGCAAAGAAGACATGAGCTAGATTAACCCATACATCTGGCATCTTGAAGAGGACGCTACCAGAGGTTGCTTCATGAACCTTTAGAAAGGTAATCTTTTGTGAGGGAATGACAAAATGGAGTAAAAATTGACCAAAAAAAAACACTGATCACCTGTGTAAATATATCTTTTGAAACATTAAAATGACCTTTTTCGGCCAAGATAGCAGCAGCACCATTGGCAGCATATAAATTTGCAGGATGTAGGCTCAAAACCTAACAATGGAAGATTCACTTCATTCAAAGCATGACCCAAGGAATATGGTTAAAAGATAATTGAACTTGCAATTCATGTGCATTTTAATCTTTTTCAACTCAGGCCTATTTTTTTTCTTATTACAAATCAATTTGCATTTTCATTCTGAAATATCTAAAGCATTTGTTATGTATAGCATATAGTAAATATGGTTAATTATTCTTACAAACAATAACTAAATTATAGAATATTATAATTAATAATTCCATGCTTCTTACTGCAACCACTTTACCATTCAAATTATGCATCAGGTGACACATGAAATTATAGTGACAAAATATAAAAACCCAATAACTTTCAGCCATGTAAATTTAGTCCATATAGTAGTATGATGAGGAGGCATAAATGATCATTTTCAGCTTTGTGTTGGGCTAAAACAAAAAAGAAATCATAATAATATCCCACTGCATATCCTTTTATATTTACATTTCCAATAATGCGGAAGATAAATGACAAACACAATTTTCTTAGAGAACATTGTACACCATGCATGGGTGCTTGGCTATAGCTTTAATCACAATCTTTGGAAGGGAGATATGCTATGTAGAGAACATTGCACAGCATGCCTTTTTCATTAGTGAGTGGGGTTTTGGATAGTTTTGTTTTTGTTTTGGAGAACTTGGTCTACCCCCGCCGCCGCACCCACCCAATACAAGTGTTCTCTTTTGATGGGGTCTTATGGAGATTCTTAAATGATTTTGCAAAAGTTTGATGACCTGTGGTGCTTTCCAACCTAAATTAGGTGACACCTCATTTACAGGGAGCCTTTCAAATGAGGCATAATCTAATTTAAATTCTGAAACACCATTGTCATCAAACTTTTGCAAAACTGTGGCGTTCACTCAAGTCTTATTCTCAATATTAGATTGCTCAACTTGTAAAAAAACAATACTTGCAATTTTATTTCATTTTATTTTACTAGGGATAAAACATTAATAAAATATTAGCGTTCCAAATATCAAAACAAATGTTGAGTGACCTAGACAATGATTTTACAGATGTTAAATGAGCTGTAGCACTTTAAATCCTTTAATTTACCGCAGAAGTTTCATTGTTGTTGATAACTTGGCTCCAATCTTATTAGTAAGTCTTTTTCAAAAATTTTATAAATATACATGCTGATTGACAGTTGAGATGAACTTAGTTCTGTCATAGAAAATGAGTGTGAAGCCATAACAGAGTAAGACTGAAAGAACAGACCTTGGAAGATCTACTATTCATAGAATTATTAAAATAAAACATATGACTTCTTTAGGAATAGTAGAGACTTATAACAAACTTCACAATGATCTCCCATTATCTATGTTTTTTTATTTATTTCTCCAATGCACATGGAAAGATGAATGACATACACAATTTCTTTACAACAAAATATCTGATGCATGAGGACAGAAAACTAAAGCCCAGGATATCTCTAGACAAATTATTTTATATAGTGAAAGACATATTTTAAAACAAAGATAGGATGATTATTCGAGGTCAATAGTCATTCAGATTTATCAGTGGCGAATATGGGAAAAAAGAATACAAGGATACTTCAGATGAGGTACTGAAAATGTTCCATTGATATTGTTGAGAACATGGCTCCAGTTTTATGGGAGATTCTGCAGTCTAGCACTTACAACACATTGGTGGGGTATTCTTTGAAATATGCATGCAGATTGACAGCATACAGGACGAAGAGACCTTGGACGATCAATTAGTCAGCAATATAAGATTGTATTCCTTTTCTTTTTTTTGGGAGAAGATATAAGATCGTATTTTGAAAGATCATTTTTTGAGGGACATTCTGAGATATCGTAAACATAAGCCAAAGCGAGGATAGCTAAGGCAGGTTAACGCCATCAAACATAAAAGATGTTACTTTTTTTTAGAAGAAAAGATATTTTACTTGCCAGCCTTCATAGTCTCAAAACTTCATTTTCAATCTTGATACATGTCGTGTAGTGTCAACAATTCTACGTAAATTCTTCCTAAAAAAAGTTCTACATAATTTAAGTTGTTCATTTTATTCCAACACTCTCATATTTACAATTATACAAAATTGTTCTCATCATTTAGTTAACCTTATAGAAATAAGGACAGTGACGTCTCCAGCATCTAGAATCCAGAATCAAACTATATTTCAGACTGCAGTAGTAATTGAATTTGGAAAACCCTAAGCTAGAAAGTATACAAAACTGTGTAACAAACATGTGCAAATACACTGGGTATACTGCTGAATCTAAGACCTGATGGTTTTGACCAAATTTCAACCAGTAAGCTCAGCTCAAATAAAATTTCAATATGTTTGTAAGTGGGGTTGCACACAATGCCCAGTGTTTCAAATCGATGCAAGTAAAAAAATGAAAAACAACATATCTTGAGTATACTGTTATTGACCTAATTGATTAGCATCTAAAACTGTAAGGTACAAAAAAAAACATATTGGCTGAGAAACAAAGGATAAAATTGCTATGAATTCTTACTTTGGTGTAAAGTTCCTTGGCCTTTTCGAGATGAACAGCTTCCAACTTCGCATCTCTTTTCTCACTTCGTGTAGCTGCATAGTAGTTCCAATTTCCCTAGAAAAAAAAGGTATACATCAGATCTGTGATGTACATTATAATAGTCACTAAAATAATGTATCTGTTTGATATTAGACAATTAAAATCACCATAAACTTAAGAAAATATACAGTAGACGAGTGATAAAAAAATATCAAGTTAAAAGACAGGAAAGTCAGTGGGTCAGATAACTACCACAAGCTCAAAGTCAAATACAAATATATGAATCTGAGGATAGATGTACACCTCAAAAAAAAAAAAGATGGACGTACCAAAGAAAGATTTGCAAAAGAATCTTCTTCATTAGCAGCATCTTTGGCTGCCTTTATGGTATCTTTTGCCTTAACCCAGTTATCAACTTTAAGCTCCAGATCACCAAGCATGGACAAAGCATTAGCGCACTTGCCATCAACTTTAAGGGCATCCTTGATCTATAACAAAGAAATCATCAGCTAAATGATTAATAACATATAGCAGTGATGCATATGTGAGGAAAATTTGGATATAGTACCAATTCAATACTTTGTTGAATATTGTTCCGTGCTTTTGATATGGCAGCAAGTCTCAGATAGGCATCTATATAATCTGGGTACTGTAATAAACAGGAAAGTCAAGACTCAAGAAACATAAGCAATCCACAAAAAAATAATTTTACTTTAGTCGATGCGTAAGCACAACACATTGGATATGGATCAAAGTCCACCAGAAAAGAACACAAGTACTGGAGAAAAAGCTGAAAAATGATTGACTATTAAATACTGAGAGTAGAAAGCCATCTATAGATCTTTACAACCAACCTAGGAAATAAAAATAAAGTCTCCAACTCAACTAGAACTTCTAGAACCCTTATCTAAACTACTTGTCATGCATTAGCATCCCCCTCATCAAAAGAGTTCGACATCGAACTCAAATGAATTGAATCCCGTGATCACATTTCACCTCTTGAAGAGATCTTCTCTTCATTAACAATTTAAAGGAAAGAGGAAAGTGGTTGGTGGCTGGCTGTTGGGAGAATGAAATGAAGCAGGAAAATAGTAATCGGAAAAAATAATTAAATAAAAGGAGGCGATGGGATGTGTTGGAGGAGGGAACATAAAAGTGGGGTTTGTGGCTGTAGTTATCTACAAATTTCAATATCCTCGTGGTCACAATCAAACATGCATAAAGACGTAAAGATTCCTTCACGTATCAAAATTAGAGAAATTACAATTTTGGATGAGTTCTAAAAGAAGTTGATAGTTCAAAAGTACCATAAAAAAACTTAAGTCTTATCAACCTTTACAACCAAATTAGGGAATGAAAATAAATAAGAAAATGAATGCTAAATAAACCTCAATCAAGTAAAATTTCTAGAACTCCTAACTTATCTAAACTACTTATCCTACATCAGAGTCCTAAGAACAAGGATCGTTAGTGGAGAACACTGCATGAGCATGAGTAGGTCAAGAACAAGAATCTAGGTTGCGAAGACTATTTCCTTACTGTTCTCCTACTCCATGAACAAATAACATCTGAATTTCGTGGACAAACAAGCTTTTACATCTTTACATGTATATTGAACCCAACTTATAGTTTCCCTAAAACCAACCCAAGCTTTAGCTGCACATACTTCTTTCTTTTTGGCTTCACGCCTGAAGGAATTTATAATTTATAATAATGTTCAACTCGATCATTTAATCTCCACTTTGGACTGATCTGATATCAGTACCTCCCTCCTAGGTCAGCATTTTTGGTGTTATTCTAAGAACAGCTCCTATGCTTCTTAAAATATAATACCAGAGCAGCAGTTTGTCTGTCCAAAAATCAACAAACACCAAAATTTCATGCAATATAAGCTCTGACAAATAATTAGATAGAAGAAAGAAATAATACAATAAAAGAAAGAATTAGAGTGCCTAGTATATATGATAATACAAGAAAGAAACATTTAGGGTTCCTAATATATATGCTGTTCAAGAAACATTTTTACCACAAGTTTCACTATTGGCTTTAGATTTTTCTACATCCGTACATCCTTACCATTAAAGATTTGTGCAGAAAATTCTGGCAGAAATAAACAATAGTACATTCAGTAAGATGGCTATAGAAAAGGGGGGAAAAACTTCAGACCTTGAACAAAATCAGCCGATATAGGTTGCATGCTTTGTCAGTGTTGTTTACTTGTTCAAGCAATCTGGCATAGTTGAAAACTATAGTAACCTTGTTCCAAGGCAACTCCGTGGATATACCATCCTCTTCAAATTGATTGAACAGACTGAAATCTCTGTACTTAACCGAAGAGGCAGAACAATCTATTCGAGAACCGCTGGTACTCCCGCCCAAAAGTAAAAGCCATATCCCATCACCTAAGGCCTTCTTAAAAGTCTGCTCGGCCATCTATTGAAACAAGACAATAATGTAAGTTAATATTTTTGTCATAGAATACAAAAGGTCAGAACACAAAGAGATCTTAAATTAATACGCTGAAATGATACAATTTACAAAAAAACTGTTACTACAGGTTCTTCATGGAAGTGATTAAATCTTACAAACCTCAAATTCTCCTTTCTCCATGTAGAGAACTCCTATGTTATTTACCAATTCAATTGGTACTTCATGACCATCTTTTTTAAGGAGATTAAAAGCCTGTAACATCAATGATAAAAAAAACAGATTGAGTTCCAACAACAAGAACAAGATTACCCTTCAAAAAGAAAGAACAAGATAAACTGTTAGCTGCAGTAACAGAAGTGCAGACCCAATTTAACAACAGAAGATTAATTTTCTCATCTCTGAATGAGGTCAAAGAAAAGAAAACAATTATTTCCTTGTAATATGTAAATGTGGCATGTTAGGAACCCGATCTAATGTTTTGATGTGCAGAACTTATGCATACATATACAGAGGCCAACAAAGTAATCCCCTAGGCTAATCTTGGTATGATTAAGAAGCTTTTAGGCAGTAGCATACAAGTCAGGAAGCTCAATCTTTTTAAGGGATCACTATTTTGAACACAGAAGAAAAATGAAACACATAATTGAACTTGTACTTTTCCTTTAAACCAACATGTTTCTTTTCTGGTTCCTGTGTTTTCAAGAGAGACATTATGTAAGTTTAGAAACATGAGGATCGAATATAGGGTTCACAAAAAGAAACAGATAAGTCATAGACCTAATAAGTCATATTGCATGTATTCCGACTTTTTTTAATGCATACAAAGAAGTGACATAGCAAATGAAAAATAAAGTTGAAAGATGATCAACAAATCCTCGATATATGATATTTTAAAAATATGTTGTTATTTTGAGTGAGATCTTGCGATCCTTGATCCTACGACCTTGACAAGTTTGGATAGGATAAAAGAAAGAGGTACCACTATTATCCCAGGATATGTAAATAAAACATAGTAGAAAACAGAGAGCCCAGAAACTTCAGCAGTAGCAGAGGGCCAACATACAAGCCAGGACAAAAACAAATAGAGTACATTGCTTTCAACACAAGAAACATCATGCTTTTCAAAGTTTACAAAAAACAAATAGAGTACATTGCTTTCAACACAATGATAATGCTCAAACTTTAAGGTATTTCCAGTTTCCAATAGTTGTTAGATTGATGCTAATTCCCCATAAAGGTTTCTTTTAGATTAATGCCCCAGAAAGTTTCTCATGCCATATGAGGAATCCAATGCCATTGCTTGATTTATTAAGGATACAATGGAAAAAAGGGAACAAAAGATAATTTGCAACCTCCACCTCTATTCGTAACTGACAGAAGGAAGATGACACATTCTTTTTAGAGTTGAAAGGATGACTAGCAAAGTTGTGGTGATCCAACTCTATTAGTGCAGATGCAAAATACATAAAGATAATCAAAATGGTATAAGATCAACTAACTATACGTTCACTCTCAATTACCTATCCCTAGTATGGCATACACAGTGTTTTCCGCATAGCATTGCCAACCCATAAAACCACTAGAATTACACTACAGCCAAATGGCCAAAAGAAAATCAGTGGGGCAGCACGTAGGCCCCTGGATCTTTGAGTAAGTATCTGCGCCTGCAGACCTCCAGATCCGAATGCAAATCAGAAACTTGCCTTCATCCCTGTGTCAACCCAATCACAGCCAATGATTGGAATCAAGAAAGACTGACACTAGGACCCCTTCAAAGAATCCCTCCAGAAAAAAAGACACATGATAAGTCCTGGGTCCATGATTAAACCACTCCTAGACATCACAGATTAAGGCTTGAAATAATCACACTACAATGTGGATGAAGTTGCATGCCTATGTGCCTACAGTTCATTACTTTGACCATAGTGCAAGCGATTTGTCTTTTTTTCACAATAAATAATAAAATAAAATATTTCCCTCTAACAAAAACAAAAAAGTAGATGTATGATTTTATGAAGGGCAGTTAGACAGACTTGAAAAAGAAACAACAATGGTAGAAACAAATATCATGAAATGCAACCTTAACAAGATGCAAGTCTAGAACACAAAAGAAAAGACATACTGAGTTAAATGCATCCAGTGCAGCTCCAGGTTCAGATGCAATTAAGAGTTCCCCCAGTTCTACAAATGCCTGCACAAAACTACAGTTAAAACTTAAAAGTAATACCTAAGGATGAAATGAAGAAAGAGGAAAGTAACATATGATCACTTTTTTTCTCTTTTATTGAAATGTGAGACTAACCAAAAAGGTGAAACATACAAGTTCACTTATATATGCTTTGATAATTTTTTTAGCAGCAATAAATAATATGATACATAGAGGAAAAGAAATCAACGCTAAATTTATTATTTTTCCACTATTGTTTTGTTTGGTCTAGTCCTAAGATGTCATATGCTTTCTCCAATAGTGCATGAAGCAGAAATTTAATTAACTGGATAACTTGTGGATCCCGAGTATTAATCTGTTTCTACTGGATAGCTGTGTGGTAATGACTGTTGCGTTCTCAGAAGTTATCATTTGTACTAGTCTTGATAGTGTCCAATACAAGTCTAGTGCATTAGAACACTACATATTTATCTCTAATGAGTTCTATGGTAGGAACAATGAAGCACAATGAAAGCAATGAAGGATAAGCAATTTATTAAAGACCAATGTAAATATATAATATAGCACAGTGCAACTGAATCAATGGTTGAAGGAGATAGTGATATACAACATTGGGAAAAAGTAATTTGATCGATATTTAATTTAAGTCAAATGAAAAAATTAGATTTTATTAGTCCATGTCTACAAGTTTCCAGCATCTAGTAGATTTCACGTACATAAATTTAAGACTCAATAGGTAATAAATTGCTAAAAGAAATAGTAAGTTATCTTTTGAAAAATAAATAATCTACTTTGCCTCTGAGTGCTGGCATGACAAACATATTTATACATGTAAAACTAATGAACAATGTAGTTCAGACCCACCTGAGCATCTTTTGGGTCAATCTTTACTGCCTTACGGAAATTTTTCACGGCATTTTCATTTTGACCAAGCTGAGAATAAATGTGCCCAGCAGCCTACAGTTTAGCAAGGATCATCAGTCACGCAGATAAAATCAGCAACACCAACATAAGGAAAGTAACAGACGTTTAAGCCTGATCCGGTTCAAGTTTGAAATGTAATTCACCTTCAGACTCTCACAATTTTCCGGGTGAACTTCCAAAACAGTTTCAAAGCTTGAAACTGCATTCTTGAGTTCACCTAGTTTTAGTTGAACTTGACCAAGCCCTATTGAAACGAATCATAAGGTAAATAAGAATAACAAGAAAATTAACTGAAAAGACAAAATATGAATATATTTAACAAACTCCGAGAGTGAAGCATAATTGTCTTAGAAGTGAAAAGAACATTATTACAGTTCTCTTTGATGTTTCTTGCAATAATGCAGCAAAGACAAGAGCTAAAATATTTTGTGAAGCAAGATGAACCCATGACAGAATTCCAGGATCATAATAAAATTTGAAGACTGAATGCTCAATATCAAGATCTTCATTTTTTTGCTAGTGTATTTTACCCTTTGCTCCTTCACTGACTAAAAAGAAACATGGCCCACTGAATCCGGTTTGAATTGATAAAATGTTAGACTCAGACAAGAATTTTTTTGAGAAATTATCAGGAAACTGTGCATTAAAACCAGAAAATGGTCCAGAATGAGCTTGGACTAGACATAAGATGAGTTTAAAACTTGCGATTTAGAACATTTTACATAATGTCAGTGTTGAAAAAAAAGAGGGTCCTCAAAATAAAAAGTTATAGTCTAGTAACTCTCAAAAGTTTAACAAACTCAAAACTTCTCAGCTTTTTCCAAACGGTTCTCAAGACAAATTTTCTGAACGTTGGTTTTTATGTTAAAATACCTTAGGTTGCATGTGATAGGAATTTTTCGATATAGATCATTTGTCTTTCTGAACATAGCAATGAAAAGAAAATAATTACTTGGAGAAAATAATGATAACTTGAGAGAAACAGCAATGGCATACCATAGTAGGGAAGAATAAAGTCTTGAGGCCTAACAATCTCTTTGACTGATGCCACATAATACCTTTTGGCCTTGTCAAAATCCCCCTGCATTGGGCATTAATCTTAACTGACTGACAAAATCAAGCCAAAAGTTCTTTTGTTTATGTTAAAATATGTCAACATTTGAAGAAGAAAAAATGGAAAAATTATAAATATTTCAAACAGTAATGATCATAGATCATTTTCCGTATGACACATTGTTAATGTTAAACCTTGCTATGGTACGATCTTGCCAGGTTGTAATAAGAATGCGCCTTTGACAATCCATGCTTGCTGGCAGCAAGGGCAGTCTCAGTCAACTGCTCCACCAGAAAATGCTGACCAGTATAGAAGAAGTGGTTTGCTAAATAATTGAGGGTCGTCGAACAATAAGGATGGATCTCGAAAGCTCTTTGCATTTTCTCCATTCCCTTCTGAATGCCATCAGCTACAAGCAATGGCGATGATGACAAGGTCAAAACATGTAATTAAGATGCAAAATGTATGCATTGTTGAAGTAGAAAAAATATTTATAGGACATGAAAGTACCAAGTTGGACATTACAATTCAAAATGGAATTTCATGATTAGTTTACCTTCATTAGTTTCCAAATCCATTATCCCGAGAGCAACAAGAGCTTCAACATTTTCAGGGTCTAGCTGCAGTTTTTGGCAAGCAAAGAGAAAGAAAATTAGGAAGAGGAAGTAATCAAATCAGTATCAGTATTCTATTGGTAAACTGTCAACTTGCCTGCAGTACTCTATTAAAAGCTTGTCGTGCTTTTTCAAATTGACCAAGTCTGTAGCGGCACAGACCTATTCCAAGTCTCACGGATGGTGGACAGTTAGGATTTGCAAGCAATGCCCTCTGAGCAAGTTTAAGAGCAGTTAGACTAATAGTATTAAAATAGAAGAGTCAGAAAGAAAAAGTAAAATTGAAATCCCATGTGCATTACAATAAATTGAACCTTATAGTATTCGAACGAGCTCTTGTATAATTTCACAGCTTTCTGATGATGTTCTTCGTTCTCGGCAATATTGAAATCAACGCAAGCCTGACAAAAGTTTTGAGGTACAAAAAATTCACACCAGAAAATGGAAAAAAATGGAGCTAATAGTATCAAAGAACGCCTTGCATATCATGCTCATGAATGTATATCATTCCGGAGAACAAGTTTTAAATGCTAATAATGATCACATAAATCAGAAAACTTAATGGAACAACATATCTGATCCGGAGAACAAGTTTTAAAGTTTTCTTTTTTTGAGGAAGGAAAGGATAATTACACAAATCGGTAATTATCCATGTGTATTAAAATTGAAAGTGGGGGGTAAAAGTTGACAGTGACAGATATGAAAATTCATACATGGACCCTGGAAAGAAGTGATCACATGCCTTTCAAGCTCATAGCAACTTTGAAAATACGATAAAACCCTAAGAAATCTCTTCGGAGTCATGAAATGGGAAAAGTATTCTAGAAGTAACTAACAGTGTTTTTATAAGGGAGTCATGAAATGATCAAAGTCCACTTCATACTCACATATGGTTTCTGATACTACGAGATTTTTTAGCTAAGAAGCATTTCCCAGATAAATTACATTAATATTAATTAATTAATGGGTGTATTAAATCTCATAAACACTATAATGTGTGATAAACAATCAGTGGTATTATTAATGTATTTTTTCTAGCATCTATGTTCATGTTTGTTTTCTTCCAGCTGAAACTTATACTATGTTGATTCAAATTGTGATGAACCTCATATTGCATCTAATGTAGTATAACACTGTATCACCCTAAAGAGAGGTGCTAAATTGTCTTTCCATCTCAATAGTAAATGGTGATTTTACATCAGAATAGCTGATGGTGAATTTAAGTTATTCATAAGCTTAGTCTTTTCCTTCAGTAAGTCGTTATGCGTCTACCTGTAAAATATTGCTACTCATACAAAAGAAACTCATGTTATGTCAATACTAAATTTTATGAGACAAAGATATGCACATCCTTGAGCTAAATTTATTCCACAAAACAGTAACCATTTTAACATTCCAGTTTATGAGCTGCTCTTCATAATTAGCATTCATCTCACATTTGCAATAGCCTGTCCCTTTAACAGAATCTATCAATTAACTGCAAATTGTTCTGTAAGAGACCCCACAAGTAATCTCAAAAAATAAATTTCAATCGATAGTGCAGACATCCTCTTTCAATTCAAAATATGAAATTTCCAAAAGAGTACAAGCATTACCTGACCGAGAAGAGCAGGGACACAATTATGGTCACTATCTAATGGGATTTTGAATGAACTAGCTGCAGTTTGAAATTCACCTTTTGCCAAATAAAGCTGACCTGCACAAGGTGACACACTTGAAGAAGTCAAAATGTGTCCTAATTCATTCCACTAAACCCTATTATGTTTGATATAGATTTAGGAGTTTTTCCAGCTTCAATTTCTAATTTTAGTATAACCAGCAGCATTAAATTAAGCATAATGACCTTTCCGAAAATAATTGCACATAATGAACTTTACTTTTATGATGTAGGCTTAAATATAAAAAAGAAAAGGCATATGAATCACAAGTTAATAGAGGCCAATTTCTTATTAGTTTGAAGCATAACTGACTGTACAAGACGTGAATACATATGTATGCTAGAATGAAATCTTTGGAATTAACCACTAAACTGCCTTAGGATACTTGTGATGCTTCAATTTTTATTTGCAGGCTTCCTCTGTGAAGTCAAACATAAAATAATAGAGAAAAGAATAGTGACCTTTTCCAACCCAAGTAGAAGGTTCAAGAGCATTAATTCTTGACGCTTTGTTGTAATACTGAGTTGCTGCAACGAAATATTCCTCCTTTTCTCTTTGTTTCGTCTCAATTTTACCCAAATAAGTATAATATGCTGCCAATGCATTGAGAATAGCGATCCTCTCATATTTGACATCAGCATAGTATTCATCGATTTCTGACGAATTGAAAAGAACCAAAAAAATCCAGTGTTAAACATATGAATTATGTGAAAGATAAATTTCTGCATAAAGTTGAATGACATGAAACAATCCCGAGATCAAATTAAA
Source organism: Pontederia paniculata (assembly GCA_001647135.1). NCBI lineage: Eukaryota > Viridiplantae > Streptophyta > Magnoliopsida > Commelinales > Pontederiaceae > Pontederia > Pontederia paniculata. The sequence continues at coordinate 115,803 of LTAE01000047.1, forward strand.
ATTATTAGCATTTCTCTTTAAGACAAAAAATTCAGTTTAATTTGAAGAACCTGGGCTTGATCCTTCCTCAAGAACTTGGCGAAACTGTTCGATTTTCCCCTGCTTAAAGTACTCGCGCTGGATGACAAGAACAAAAACAACTGTAAGTAAAAAGTGCACTAACCAATTATCGACAGAAAAAAGAGTAAAGAACAACATCTTCATGTATTAAAGTCCGTCCCCTTCTTACTCACAGTCAAAAGAGTAATCAACAGTAATAATCATCACCTTATAAACAAACACATGAACTAGGCGGGGGTGGACCCATGGGCCTTCCTCAAACTTCCATATAAAATATATATATATATATAATATTAGTACTTATAGTCAATAAATAACATAAATATTAATAAAATAATACAATTATCTAATTAATTTAGTGAATTGATAGTTTTAATTAATATTTTCAAATTTAAATTTCAAATTTTGACTCCTCTTATTTTATTATAATTTATTTTTATATATTTTGATTTATCCTATTTTTTCTTTCTGGATTCGTTCTTAAAATTAAGGATTTCATATGTGGACCAACCCCATGGTAGGATTAAATAGAGTATTAGAAAAAGAATATTAAAATTCAATCCAATCTAAATTGACTTAGTTCCATTGTCGAATCCGGTGAAACCGGATCAGATAAAATCTAATTGGATCGAGACCAGACCTATAAGTAATTGAGTAACCTCGTTATAATGTTTATTTTTTCAAATGAAAATAGGGGAGTACAAGTTTACTCCGATTCACCAACCCGAAATAATTTTTTAAAAAAATTGGGTCAAAAATTGAACCAACAAGTTTTAGGCCTAATGCAGGTCCCATTTGATTTAAAAATATAAATATTAATTATTATATAAAATTACTTAAGTTGCTTATACTTTTAATATTCATTATTTTGAATCATATTTAGTTATTATTTTATTTAATTTTAAACTTTATATTATTCTTAAATTTATTAAATTAAAAAAATTAACCCTAAAATTTCTGTTGAGTATCGGCTTGGCCCAACTAAATCCGATCCCATCCGAAATTTCTTTTAGTTGAAGCAAACTCGGACCAACCAATATAATTAAAAATAAGATAATATTAAAAAATAAAAACAAATTAAGATAAATAATTGAAAAAAACTACTGAGATCTGATGAAAACGATAAAAAAAACACAAAATAATGGAAACCCATAAACAATCGACCCAGTCCGATGAAAATCTCACATGAACAAACGAACTCGACATGCATGAATAAGTCATTACCAGTGTCAAACAAAAGATATTCTCTTTACCGAAAAACAAAAAAAAAACAAAAGATATTCTTAGCAGAATTAAACTACTATCAGAATGAAGAGAGGAGAAGAGAAAAGAAAAACAAAAAGAAAGAAAGAAAAAAATGGACTAGACATGAGCAATCGACCGAGTCCGATGAAGATCTGACATGAACAAACGAACTCGACATGCATTAATAATATCAAACAAAAGATATTCTTAGCCGAACTAAACTACTATCAGAGTGAAAGAAAAACAAAGAAAGAAATGAGTATGTCATTTCTAGATGCACCACACACTGTCGATCCTCGTCACAAAGAAAGAAAGAACACACACTACGAATTATATATGATTCACGATGCATGCATCATCGCGGTAGTAACACAGTAACAGTAAAAATACCATCTTATCTGAGCTTAGCAATTCGACAAACATTAACCCGCGAAAAGACTTCGGTTACGAGAACCAACACTTTTTCCACCAGCCGCACGAAAACAAAAGCGCAAAGAAACAACAAGAAGAAGAAGATGAAAGAAACAAAAACAAGAGAAAAGAAGCAGAAGGAGAAGGAGACGGACGGCGATGATGAGCCAGAGGTTGAGGGGAGCCTGCTCGGCCTTGAGGATGTCGAGGATGTCGGTGGCGTCGTCGGGGAGCTGGTCGACCGGCACACACACGACCTCCTCTGAGTTCTGTATCGGGATGTAAACGCAAGCCATGCTTCTGCTACTTGGCTAGCTGTCTGTTACTCTCTCTCTTCCGTTCCTAATGCTCTCTGTAGAGAGGAGGAGGAGGAAGAAGAAGAAGAAGAAGAAGAGGGTGCAGAAGAACCAGCGGCGGCGGCGAGAGACGGAGGGAGCGAAAGAAGGTGCAAGAGTTTGGAGAGAGAGAAAGAGAGAGAGAGAGAGTGTGTGTGTGTGTGTATGAAGAGACGCGAGTGGGATTAGAATTTAAAGGGTGTTTAGATGCAGACAGCAGAGCGGAGGGGGATAAGCGTGGTATTAATACGGTGCATGGCACAAGTGGAGCCCATCTACTGGTGACGGGTATTACGAGGCCCCCACTCTCATGGCCCACGTGAACTCCATGTAACGCTCGGAGTGGAAAATAGATTTTTTCCCCCTTTTTTTCAAGTTGGAAATGGATTTTTATCCTTTTTTTCTCTTCCTCTTTTTATTATTTTCTGATATAAAATAAATTTTAACATAAAGTATTATTAGAAAAAACGCATGATAATGTTTTAAAGTCGATCAGATCAGCGTATGCATGAGAACTTTGCTATAATAATAATAATAATAATAATAATAATAATAATAATAATAATAATAATAATAATAATAATAATAATGTTGATCATTTTTTGTGTGTAAATAAATAGCATTGATAGAACTGCATCGAACGTTGGCAGACCTTTAATTAAGATAATTAATCTGAATACATGGTAATAGAATAACATAGACAGTAAAAATATGTTAAATTATTTTATTACTATCGTATATTTGTCAAATATAATATCATAATTACATGTCAAGATTAGCATAACATTAATTTTTATATAGTAATATGATTAGTAATTTAATTAGAAAGATAAGATTAAAATACATATTAATAAGTTTTTATTCTAGATTCAAATTCTTAAAATTACAAGTTGTCATGTTAATTGTAGTAGTCAAAATACACCGGTGTATTTAGTTATCTATTTAATCATTTCAATAATATAAAAAATATATTTTTTTTAAAAAGTGATAAGAAAGTAGACATGGGAAAAGAAATTATGGTATGCACAAGAAGGCTAATTAAAGTTCTCATTGATTTTAATTGCATGATAAAAATACACCATCAAATTAATTAAAATAAGAGGCTAATTTTAAATGAGTTATAATTTGCTGATATTTTCTTGATAATGCCAGCTTATCAATAATATAATTCTATGCATGCATGAAATTAAATTAGAGTCTAATTAAAATGTCATTAAATGACAAAAAATAAATAAAAGATACTAATTAATACAAGAGTCTATGCGTGTATGAGTTGTGCAAATTAATGTGAAATATATGCTGAGTAATGTGTGAATTTAATTGAAATGATTTGGATTTGTGATGATTAAATACTTTACTCATTAAGAATCTAATTAAAATGTTCATTAAATGACCCAAAATTAATTAAAGAAAATATTTGAATATTTGATGTGTATAATTAGCCGAGTTAGGACTTCTTAAGTCCGGTACAAATTGACCGGTTTGATGGTTCAAGCCGATCCAAAGTTTATACCAAAACTGAACCATGCAAGGCTGCGGGCTATTTGAACTCAACGTAACGCTCTGTTTAAAACGTTTTCCTTTTGTAAGAAGTAGATTTTTATCTCTTTCTTTTCATTTTTCTTATCCTCTCTTCCTCTTTTTATTCATTTTTGTGAAGTAAAATAATTAAGGATGGCACCTCAAAAAGTTGGAAGGGCCAAATAACTTTTTAAATTCGGAAACCAAGCCCCCCGAAATTTATTTTGAAGTACATTTCATTTTTTTCTGAAATTTATTTATGTATATTTATTATTTTATGTTTAGAATAATAATTATTTATATTTTTAAAACCATAATGTGTGAGGATATCTTTATTACTTTATTCATTATGAAATATATTTAATGACACAATGTTTAAATAAACATAATAAAAGTAAATATTTCTTTTTATATTATATAGAATTTACTTTACGGGGTAATTTAAATTTAAAATTACTTTAGTCCATCGAATTCTCATATTTACTTATTTAATTTGTAGATATTTTATATTACCTAATAATGCATATTATGTAAGAAGATTACAACCTAAGTAGTAATTTTGTCTATATTTAATTTTCATATCCGTCCTTTTAAATCTTTCATAAATAAAATACACCATATAATAGTAACAACACAAATAATAATATACTATAATAATAAATATTATTTAAATAAAATATATATAAAATTATATCATATTACTATTATCGTATTATGAATAAAAATATATCAATAATTATAAATTATAAGTAAAAATACTTTTAATAATATTGTTATTGTTATTAATTATAAATATTATTTTATTTTGAAGTGTATTAATTACTTACTAATTAATTTATCGATCTCTGATTTAAGTTTATAAGTTTTAACTTAATAATATAAAAATTTTAATTAATAATATTATAAAAAATATTTTGATAAATAACATATATTACTTAATAATTTAATAAACGACAACTTTTCTATTAAGCAATGTAAATTATTAGATAAATATAGTAAATATTTTCTAAAGTCAATCAACATGATAAGATAATTACTCTAATAGAATGAATATTTAATAATCATATATATATTTATATATATATATATATGCTAATGAAATATAGTGTATTGCTAATCAATTTTTACGCAAATAAATAATATTGTTAGAGAATCTCGACATTATTTGGTTGGCGCTATCTTTGTAATATTTCTTGGAATGCATATTAGAACGTTATATTTCTCTGTTTCATTTGATTAACTTAGTAAGTTACTTAAGAATCATACATTTTTCTTGGAATAATAAGTATGTCAAATAAAAAGAATCCAATCATTTTAAAAGTATCGCAATATTACGTTATCATGCATTATAAATTGAGATTTTTCTTAAAAAATATCTTGCCTAAAAAAAATTACATGAACTTCTCACTTCCTCTCTTTTCTAGTATCAAAGTTTCCTCATCTATAATCTTTTCCTTCTCTTTTCTTCAATATATTTTCTCTCTCCTCTAGTTTTTTTCTTTCAATCTCATCATTTTCTCTCTCATATCATATTTAATTTTTACTCCAATAACTCAAATTTTCTCTTCTAGAATCTAATATCATAACTTTCTCTCTCCTTCAATTTTTTTCATTTTTTTCTCTTTTGTAATATCCTATTTTATTTTTCTAATATAATATAATCTCATAACTTTCTCTCTCCTCCATTTTTTATGTTTTTTTCTCTTTTATAGTATTCCACTTTTTGTCTCCTATATTATTTCAATTTCACTTTCTCTCGACTTCATTTTTTTAATTTTTGCTCTTAGATAATATCTCATTTTCCCTCTCTATAATATTTTACTTTCTCTCTCCTATAATTTAATCTCACAGCTTTCTCTCTAGGTCTATTTTTTATTTTTTCTCATATATAATATCATATTGTTTTCTTTTCTTTAATATCTCATTTTTCTCTCTTGTAATACATTACTTTTTCTCCCTTATAATATTTCACTTTCTCTCTCCTCCATTTTTTTTTTCATTTTCTCTTATGTAATATCTCACTTTCTCTCTCCTATAATATTTCGGTTTCTCTCTCCTACAATCTAATCTCATAACTTTCTATCTCCTCTATTTTTTTCATTTTTCTCATATATAATTTCACACTTTCTCTCTCCTATAATATCTCACTTTCTCTCTCATATAATACCTTACTTTCTCTCCCCTATAATATTTCACTTTCTCTCTCCTTCATTTTTCTCCTTTCTCTCTCCTATAATATTCTAGTTTCTCTCTCCTTTTATCTAATCTGATAACTTTCTCTCTCTTATAATTTTTTTCATTCCTCTCATATATAATATCAAACTTTCTCACTCCTCTAATATCTTGCTTTCTCTCTGTTAGGTAATACTTTTATTTCTCTCTCCTATAATATTTCACTTTCTTTTTCTTATAATCTAATATCATAACTTTCTTTTTTTTTCAAATTTTATCATTTTCTCTCTTCTATAATATCACGCTTTCTCTCTCCTCAAATATATTTTTTCTCTCTCCTATAATATAATTTCATAACTTCCTTTGTCCTCTAATTTTTCATCTTTTCAAGTATACTTACTTTCTCTCTCCTTATTTCTTTTTATTTTCTTCTCCTCTAATATCTCATTGTTTTCACTTTCTCTCACATAATATTATCATCTCTTCTCTAATCTTCTCCTTTTTATATAAATTATAAAATTAAGTTTATTCTAAATATATTTCGACCTCAAATCAAATATTACAATATTAGATTTTTTAGAAATATGATTCTATATCATTAGAAGAAATATTATATTTAGTCAATCAAACACGTCACCGTAAAAATATGTAATATCATATATTTATCATATTATCTCAAAATTACACGTCATAAAGTTAACAAATTTATAATATGATTAGTAGGTTACAATAAAGTTGCATTAAGATAAATACTAATAGGTTCTTATACACTTTTGATTTACAACTTGCCACATTAATCTTACATGCATCATCAACGTCAATGAGTAAATTATTTAACTATCGATTTTCCATCAATGATTCAAAATTTGAATTATTTCAGTAATAGTAAATTATTGATTAATTAATAAACTAATAAGAAAGTATATATGAAAATAGAAATTGAGTTTTTGATCTGTAATCTTACTAGTTAGGCCAGTTAAAGTGCTCACTAATTTTATATTGCATGAGAAAATACAACATGATTATGTAAGAGGCTACTTAAAGAATTTTTAGATAAGTTATATGTTTTTGTTAATGTCATTTAATTAATTAATTAATTATATGCAAGCATGAAAATTAATTTACAATTCAATCATTAAATGACTAAAAAGTAATTAAAAAGTGTTAATTACTTTGAGAATATACGCATGTATGTTATGCAAATTGATGTGATATATTGCAATTAATGCGTTAATCTAATTGAAATTATATGAAAATTTGAAACGTGGAGGTAAAACCAATAATTAAGAGTTTTACTCATTTAGAGTCTAATTAAAATATTCGTTAGATTACCCCAAAAAATAAAAAAATGCTAAGTAATATGTTAATTAATCTAAGAGCCTTGAGCCATGCTAATTAATGTATGAATTTCTTCTAGTTGAATCCAAATTGTCTAGTGGATTGTTTAACCCGATCTTCTATCAAGTTTAATTGATCTAAGTTTGTAGGGTAATATGAATGGATAAATTTTGACGTATAATCTTTTAACTTTAACTTCAATATTTTTTTTTTGCATCATTAGTTTGCCAATTTTATGTCTTCACTACAATGAATTTCTCTTTCATTTTGCTTATCGAATACGTTCATGTAAATATTTTATATGATTATTAAAATAAATATGACACGATGGTCTTGTGTCATGTCATATAAGTTAAATCTCGTATCTATGACAAATATAAGATGAAAAAGTTAATCTCATTTTCATGTAACGTGGAACCGGCATGACATATTTTATTATAATAATTGTAATGATGATATAAAATGTTTTATGCGGACGTATTGAAGTAGCAAAATAAAAGAAAAAGTAGCCAGTAAAAGAACGAATTCGGTAGATATACATCGTTGAAGAATTAGCAAAAAAAAATTAAAGAGCAAGAAAAATAGAGATCAAAATTGAAGAATTATATGTGAAAATTATGTATATATGAATTATTCAAGATACTAAGTCCAAATCCAAATTATATATATATATATATATATATAAATATATTATGTATTTACTTATTTGTATCGTACGGAGGGTTCAAATAATATTGTCACAGAACACCGTATTAAACCAAGTTCGGTTGGCACACTTGGTTAGCAGGAGTGTGCCCCGGGTTGAGGGACCGGGAGCTAGTAGCCCCGAGTTCGAGCCCCGGAGTCGCCAATTTGGTCAGAGGGATATCATTTCTGCTCTTTACCTCGACTCCAGATTAGTCAGATGCTAGTAGCCCTGGACACCGGGGGCCCCGAGCGGGTATCAAAAAAAAAAAAACACTTAAATAATTCTAATCAATATCATGCATAAAAAATATCAAATAAAATAAATATTAAATTTACTTTGAAATTTCTTTTAATTAGAAGGTAAAAAATCGACAGAGTAATTTTATCATATAAAAATCAAATATCAATGTCTTTCGATTTTTTTTTCCAAATCTGAAACAATACTAAAATATTAATTTTATGTATTTAATCATTTCAATAATATTAATAAAATATTTAAAAAATTTGATAGGAAAGTAGACATGGGAAAAGAAATTGAGTATGGTATGCACAAGAAGGCTAAATAAAGTTCTCATTGATTTTAATTGCATGATAAAAATACACCATCAAATTAATTAAAATAAGAGACTAATTTTAAATGAGTTATAATTTGCTAATTATTTTCTTGATAATGACAGCTTATCAATAATTTAATTCTATGCATGCATGAAATTAAATTGGATTCTACTTAATGCTCAATAAATGACAAAATTAAATAAAAGATACCAATTAATATGAGAGTCTATGAAATATGAATGTATGAGTTCTGCAAATTAATGTGTGAGTTTAATTGAAATGATTTGAAATTGTGGATCATTAAAAGAAAATCGATAACTAAATTCTTTACTCATTTAGAGTCAATTAAAATGATCATTAAATCCGGTGATCTCTTGAATTAATATGAGAGTATAATTGGTCATGCTAATTAATATGGGGATCTCTTGAATTAGGGCTTTTTAAAGTTGACGCATAAGTCCGGTACAAATTGACCGGTTGGATGAAGCCGGTCCAAAGTTTTACCAATTTTTGTACCCAATTTGAACCACGCAAGGTTGCGGGCTACGTGAACTCCATGTGACGCTCGGATTGTGAAATATATCTTTTTTTCTTAAAAAATATTTGTTATATTTTTTTCTTGCCCTCTTTTCATTACTTTCTATGATGTAAAATAATTAGGAGTTAAAAGTAGGAGGAGTCGAATAGCTTCCGATTTTTTTTAAATGCTTTTAATATTATTTTTAATATTTTTTATTTATGATTCTAGTTTAAGAATCATATTTTTTTCCTATATTTTATAAGCCACAATTTTTTTGGTGGGGGTGGGGGGGGGGTATATTTCTTATTTTTATTATTATGAAATATATTTAATGACACATGTTATTAAATAACTAAACATAAGCTTTAGTAATAAATGTATAGTACTAAAAGTCAAGATTTCATTTTATATCACTTGGAATTAATTTACTGTGTCAATGTGTTTATAAATATTTGAAATATAATAATAACTATAACAATAATGAGATTATATATAGAGAGAGAAGGATATGAGTTTATTACAATAGTTCACTTCTCCTCAGGCTTATTATGCTGAAAGGTCCACACCAGTAGACATGCACTATATACAAACTATATATAAAGTAGTCTCTTGCCACAAGTCATGCGCACATTTTAAAAAAAAATCAAAGTAAATCAAAATATTATTGTAAGATTTAAAGATATATTACAATAAAAAGTTGTTATATAAGAAAATAATATTTGTATATAACAAATATCTAATAATAAAAAGTTTGTTATGTACTATAATAAATTAAAACTATAATTAGTTTTAAAGAATCCTAACTCGATAAAACTGTTTGGAGAAAAATGGAGGAGAAGATTGAGAAGAGGAAATGATAATAAATTACTATTTCCTGTAATAATACAAAATATTTTATAAATAAATTGTTTATATAAGATTACTAAAAATATAAATTGAACATAATATTAGGAAAAAACTCTTTTTCTCAAATACTCACAATTTTCAAAACAAAGAGGATAATATTGTTATGAAAGATAAAAAATAAAAAAATAAAAAAAATAATTATTTTATAAGGAGAGATAAATTTTAGAAGGAGATTTAAATTAAAAGAAAATACAAAATAATAATCAATTTAGAAGAGATTTTAATTAAGTAATTATGAAATTATAATATTACAATTTAGTTTTTTGGAATTTATTTTCCCATGAAAAAGGAGTGTGAAAACATTAATAATTTTAAAAGAATATGACAACAAAGTAAATTAAGAAAATTTAAAATAATTTTTTTAATTTATTTTTGTCCACAAAATCAATTGAGAAAATAAGAATTATTTCAAACGAGTTCTATATAATAGAGAGAGAGAGAGAGAGAGAGAGAACTGCAAGCATAGTTATAAATAAATAATAAATATATATGAATATAAGCATAAATAAATTTTAGAATGAGAGTTAAACCAAAGATAAATAAGATAAACAAAATTATAAGATTTTTTTAAAGAGTCTCAACTAAATTAAATTAGAAAATTTTCAGACATGAAATTTGTAATATAGAAAAATGATCTATTTAAGAGAATATTAACTCAAATAAGTTAATAAAATTTTGCACATTACATAACAATATTCTGGAATCTTCAAAAATTAATTAGTAAGCAATATCTATTTTTTTTATTATTTTAAACATTCTATATTTATTCCTAAAAATAGATGTCCTTATTCTCTTAGGATTAACTATACAAGTCATTTATACACAATCTTTTTTCTTTTGTCCTAATACAAAACATATTATACTGAACCTAATTATAAATTATTTGATTTAATTATCTTATATTTATTATATTGTTTAATATAATATAATTAATAGACATAATAATAATTTTAAAAATCGTAATAATATTACGATAATATTAAATTTAAAAAATGATTCATGACAATAAAAATCTTAAAATTAATAAAAATATAATAAATTGAATTAGTTACAAATAACTTAATTTTGGTCATATTTTATTATCATAATTATGGTTACAATTTATTAATATATGTTAGTAAGTAGTTTTAATATATTTTTTAAATTATACTACTTTATTGTTATCTAGTTCGATCATTCCGGGCGGTTCAATCGGTCCGATCGGTCTGATCTGAATCGAAGACTTCACCAAATCGCTATTTGATCTTAATAACATAGCTTAATACTTAGCAGGTTCATTAAACCCTATTAAGTGAGCCCATGTGATTGTAATATTGTACACTTTATCATGGACATTTGGATGGAGAGAGCCATGGAGGTGATGAAGAGAAAGAAAGAAAAGGAAAAAAAGTACCCTTAACCAAACAAGAGTAAAGAGGATTGCTAAGGCCAAGAAAAAATAATATTGGATTGTACACTGTACACTCCTATTTCACACACACAGGAGAAGAGTATGGACTTTGTCCTTGGGTTGCCGAAGACATCCCTTGGTAAATAGGGAGCTCGGAAATGCCGACTGCGTTGGTTGGGTATTACTGGGCTTCGGCGTAAGGAAATAGGCCAACGCATCGGCTCGTTGCTTTGTAATTTATATACCCAAAAGTTTTACGAGATAAATGTTAAGGTGAACGTATGACATGTTGATAAGTATCCATGTTTCGATATTAAATATTAAGTGCTCTGATGAAATAAAAATGAAACATTTCACTTTGGGAGAAAAAACTGACTCCCATAATTTTCACCGAAAATGATTAATAATTTCGTTACACATCAAACCTCAGAAGAGCCCATTTTACTTGGGTGTAAAGGAAAAAGTTTTAACTGTTCTGCAATTGACGTGTCTAGAGCAAATGTATGGTTAACTTAAAGGAAATTATAAAATGATCACCAAGAAGGCACACGCAAACAATGCAAATGTTATGCATGACGGAGAGCATCGGATAAAAGGACCTGTTCCGAGGTTTAGAGCTCAGATGAAATATAAGATACGAAGAAGAGTAAACATTTCATCCTAAACAAGTTGCTCATCATAAAACTAAAAAGATGGAAATAAGCTGCAGGGAGCATTAATCCCACAGAGGTGACACTAAATGGATTACAATATATGGTTGAGGTCGAGCAACAACCGGAAAACTCCAAATCACCGTTATGGAATCCTTGCTAGCACTTGTACGATGAAACATGAATGAAGAAGAGAACCTGTGAGTCTAAAATGATAAAATGAACATCTTTACAACGATCACATATGAAGAGAAAAAGAATGTCTAAATTACACTTGCTGTAGGGCACGACAAGAAGCCTATATACACCAACTTCTATACAACCATCGGTTAACAAAATGCATGGATGCTGACAACAATAGGTTTTTCCCTCATTTGATCGGGCAATGTAGAGTTGAAGATCATAACACAGTGCCCTTATCTATTCAGTAAATAGGCCTCTCAACAGAAAAATGGTACGAAAAAACCAGGCACGGGGATCTACTCACAAAGGAATGAGAAAGGAGCTGCAAGACTGTAAATTGTCGTTCTGCAAAACTTATATCTGAAGATCATCTAGGGAAAGTTCTTGGGCTGATAGCATCTTCAGTTTCTGCAATAGAAAATCCATGGACAGTTCAGTTATTTTCTTCATCCACACGACATAAGTGGTCGTACTTGGGAAAAAAGAACTTTCTATAAAATAGTGAAAAACACGACATTGATCATGATATCTGAATGCTATCTCAAAAGAATATCTGAAACAAATTGACATCTAAAATCTAAAGAAATCAAGTACATAGACATTTTATCAAAGATGATATCAAGAGAGAAGAAAATCTGCAGAGTAATGCAGGATATTTCAGTAGCACGCAAGGACTAGAAACCTATTATAGTTTTTCACTTTTTTTGTATTCAATAACCTAGATAGGATAAAGAACTATGACAAAATGTGTAGCTAACGAGGTGAAGCTAGCTTGGGATGATGAAGAAAGATCAGCTACTTTCTGGCTAACTGATGGAAATAGATAAGAGGCTGTCTAACTGAAGATTGTTTCATTGCAATCTTTTGCTCATTGTATTTATCAAAGCTACTGAAATGAACCAGTCAATCATTTTACAAAACCAGAGTTTATGACCATTTCATACATAGAAAGGTTGGCTTGATTCGATCATTACAACCATCAGTGACAGGCCTCTTTAAGCAAATCTTACTTGAAAAGCTCATTCAAAGTAAATACTTTCGCCATAATAGAATGATATATTAGATAATCAATAAGAGGAAAATGGTATTTCGAGAGACTACTGAACCAACCGTAAGAAATTGAGGAGGGTCATCCAAACTAGACGAGCCAAGAATGATTTCCCTCTTTAGCTTTGAAGAAAGCTTGTGAACGGCGCGCATCTGTTACATGAATTCAGATGAAAGCTTCAGCTAACAAACCAGAAGGGTAGAAAACATGTAGTTAACTTGCACACTAAATTAACCTCAGAACGAGTGGCTCCACCAATGATGAAGATAAAAATGCGTTGGCCCATCTTCTTTAGATCACTTGAAGCATTCCTCAGTACAGAATCACTGTAAAAGCCCATTGAACAAGGAAATAACAAATTCAGATTGGAATTACAGACAGAAAAATGGCAGTGTAATGGAGATCTACTTAATTAGTCTACTCATAAACCTTAACTAAATTACTCACTTAAATTTATCCACTTAGGAAATAACTAGAGAATAATTTTCATTGATCAAAGTTGTATTCTAATGCGACCATACATGGGTTTTTATAGAGTTCCAAACACAATGTGTACCAAATAACAAGAAAACCTAATAAAAGAAAAACAATTAATCAAAAGATTTAAACTATATGGCCCGTGCTAAAGATTCTTTGTCCTTTAGAGGTTCATAAGTTTCTTTGTCCTGCATCATAATGGCTTCTAGAAGTTGGAGTACGGAGCATAAACTAAAAATCAATGACTACAAAGCATAAGAGGCTCATAAGCTTCTTTGTCCTGCATCATAATGGTTTCTAGAAATTGGAGTACCTCGAATAACCATCATCTGAATTGCGAGGCTTAGCCCATGTGGCAGGTCGCCTTGATCTCATGGAATGAGCCTGAGCCTGTGCCTGCTGAGATTGTGTTGTCTGAACAGACATATTATGAGATGTTCCATGATAGGTCGGACTTGGGTCATTCATACAGTGATATTCATCCTTTGGCAATTCACCTTTGCTAAGCTTCTCTAGCAACTCCTGAATAAAAAAAACATGCCACAAACATCAGGCGGAGTGTCAAAGAAAAATAATATGTCAATCAATCTAAAAAAACCGATGTGTGAAGACGAATTACTAAAACTTCGAACCGAACCCTTTTGCACCTTAGTGGTACATAAGAATACAACTAAGAGGGTATGTGCCATTGATATACCTCAACTAGGAAATCAACATAATTTAAGTTCAAAAAAGAATACACAAGTGAATGTTCAGCTACTGGTAGATAAATATATGGAGCAGTTTCCCTATGTCCCAAAGAGCTACAGCTAGTTACGTTACTATGTGGAGCTTAGGCTATCATAACCTGTTTTTATAGACGAAGATTTCCAAATTTTTAAGAATAATTTAAACCCAAAATCATGAAACAATCACTCTTTGGTACCAGTCCAAGTTGCTTTTCTGAGAGGTGAAAGGATTTTTTTTTTTGAGAAGGGAAAGGACAGACTACAAGGTTGGTAGTCTCCCATTTGTATTAAAGTAGAAAAGGCATGTGTACATGTATGATAGAGAAGGTTGCATTAAAGATACACCTTCCAAAAAGTATGTCTCAAAAGAAAACCCTATCCCAAGCCCCACTCCCACATAGAAGAGATGTGGTGTACAATATTCTCAGTGTAGCATCTCTCCCCCTCAAAAATGGTGTGATTACGCTGCAGCCATATCGCCCATGCGGTAACCATAGCAGTAGTCCATGATCGTCGCCAGCCCGCATTTGGCCGCGTGTTCCGTGCTCGTAACGAGGCCCAAAACTCTCCTGGGCCTGAGATGTCCACCTCCACAAGTCCGACGCGGCGCCAAGTCTCAATAGCCAAGGGGCATGTGAAGAATAGGTGAGTGATATCCTCGGCCGTCCCACATAGTACGCATGTAGGATCAGCTTGTGGCGTCCATCTCGATCTGTATACCTTGGTCAGGAGTCTACCCCGTCGAAACAACCAACTTAAGATTTTGGCTTTGAGGGGCATGTGCAGGCGCCAGATGCGCCAGGAGTCCGCTCTGGTATCCTCCAGTGTTGAGCCCCCCGGGAGTAGCTGTTTAGAAACTCTGCTCGCTGAATACTGACCAGGTAGCCAGAGCCAGCCATATGTAGTGGAAGCCTCCGGACGCAATCCTGAAATGTGGTCCAACAATCTGAGGAACTCCTCGTAGCGCTAATCTGATAAAGCTGCTATGAACTGTGGAAGCCAGATACCTCCTCCTGCCGTGTCTGTCGACGCCCAACACTCCCTGACCGTCGCCCTCGGCCTAGCTGCAAGGGCTGCTAGGCATGGGAATGACCCCGCTAGTGTACCCCCATATGTCCACTCGTGGCTCCAAAAGGCAAAGTCGGTCCCTGAGCCCAGCGTGGCCGAGAACAGGGGTCTCAGCAATGGCAGAACTGTGACGATCCCGCGCCAAAAATGTGATGCTCCCGGCGGGAGTCGAGTCCGTGACTCCCATGATAGATCTCTCCCATAGCAGGCAAAGAAAAAACTGCTCCACATGTCCACCCCTGGCCCCATGATCCGACCAACCCATCTAGCCAAGAGGGCGTGATTGGACCAACGTAGATTCCGAACCCCAAGTCCGCCATCCGACACTGGTCGACAAATTTCTCTCCAAGCCACCAAGTGAGCCCCTGATCTATTTGCACCACACCCTTGCCAAAAGAATATGCTCCTGATTGTGTCCATACGACGCTCCACCGTGGCTGGCATCCATAACACTGACATATAATATATGGGGAGTGATGAAAGGACGGATCGAAGGAGGACTAAGCATCCCCCTCTCGATAGCAGTCTCGAACTCCAACCCTGTAGCCTATGCTCCATACGCTCCATGACTGGTCTCCAACCATGTACCCCAATGTGTCTGTCGGAAAGGGGTAGCCCAAGATATGTGATCGGTAGAGAAGTGCAAGGGGTACGCAGCTCCTCACTACACCTAGTGGCCTCTGATGCTGGCATACCAAAAAGGATGAAAGATGACTTGACGTGATTTATCTGTAACCCTAAAGCCACTCCAAACAGCTCTACCATGATCGCGACCCGACGTGCCTCTGCTACTGAACCCTCAATAAAGAATAGTGTATCATCTGCATACTGCAAGAGTGGAATGAGACTGGCCATGTCACCCTCTAGAGAGAAACCCCTGATGATACCCACGCTACAAGCTGAGAATGTGCATCGTGCTAAGGCGTCAGCTGCTAGTACAAAGAGCATCGGGGCAAGGGGACACCCCTGACGGACTCCATGTTGTGGCTGCACCTATCCTTCTGTCGGGCGACCATTAACAAGGACTGAGAATGATAGTGTAGTGATACATCTCTTCATCCATGTGATCCAAGTCGATGTGAAGCCTCGTAGCTGCAGTGAATGCCACAGGAAAGACCATGAAACTGAATCATAAGCTTTGGAGAAATCCACCTTCCAGAGAAACACCCGTTGCCCGCTGCGTTGCCATGCAACTATGATCTCAGTAGCCATGGTGTATCCGTCTGTGATGGATCTGTCACTGATGAAAGCCGACTGTACCGGGTGAACCAGATCATCAAGTACATCCCTTAGTCGATTTGCTAAAGTCTTAGTCACGATGAGGTGGTATATGGCGTTAGATAGAGCAATCGGCCTGAAGTCTCCAATATCCTCCGTCGGCATGCGTTTGGACAGCATGAAGAGCAAGAACCGGTTGAGACGCTCGAATCCCCGGTTGCCCATCATGAATTCCTGTACAACCGCCATGACATCCTCCTTTAGAATGGGCCAGAACTCCCATAAGAAGAAAATCGGGAAGCCATCGGGACCCGGTGAGCCTTCGCCATTGAGATCGCGCAAAGCTTGCACTACCTCCGCCTCTGTAATGTCCTGCACTAAAGAGGAAATGTGATCGTTAGTCAAGCATGGTAGGCCCCCCATAGACCACTGCCACAGCGGTGGCGGCTGCCTCCGAGAGGTCTCCCTGAAGTGGTCCGCAATGGCTGCCCCAATCTGATCTCGGCCAGTGATGGTCACCCCTCGAACCGCAATCTTGTTGGCTCTACGATGCCCGCTCGCGAATAGATGGAAGAAGCGAGTGTTGGCATCCCCCTCCTGTAGTCATAGCTGTCGGGATCGCTGTCGCCACTGGATCTCGACTTTCTTATCTTCCATCTGTATCACCGCCTGCTGGAGACGACGTTCGGCAATCTCCTCCGCCGTCAGCTCCCGTGAGTCCTCCGTCTGGTCTAGGTGAGAGATCTCTGCCAAAGCCTCAGCTCTCCTCCTATCTCTATCTAGTTGTATCTGCCTTCGATGTTGTTTGAGGAAGTTGCGGAGTGTAGCTAGCCGAGTAGCCAATGTCCTCATCGCTAAGTCCTCAGGGGGTGTGCCAAACCACTGCTGGGCAACTAACTCTTTGAATCCGTCCTCCAAGAGCCATGAGCGCTCAAACCTGAAGCCTGTACCTTCGGATTGACCCTCATTGGACCGCCACATAAGGGGAGTGTGGTCCGAAAAGGGTCTCTCTGTGGCCTGCACCTCCGCTAGCTGGTGTGCCTCTGCCAGCTCCATCGATCCCAGAAAACGATCAAGCCTCGAACGGGCGCCAGGCGCCGCAGTACTCCATGTAAATCTGCAGTTGGTCGGAGGGAAATTCAGGAGAGACTGAGAGTCAATGAAGTCTCGAAAGTCCTCTGCTCCTGCATCCCTGGTGCGTCGTGGAATGGGACGATCATCAAAGTTGAGGGTGACACTGAAGTCGCCACCAATCAACCATCTAGCCTCAGGTAGTCGTATGTGGACTGCGATAAGCTCCTCTCATAACGTCTCCCGTAGTGCTGCTATGAGTGACCCATAAACACAGGAGACTACATACTCCAGTCCGTCTGTCCGGCGTCGTACTTGGATTGAGACTGTGAATCTCTCACTCTAAGTCTCTACCATCTCAAAAAGACCGGTGGACCATTCGATGATGCACTCCCCGGACCGCCCAACTAAATCAAGACAGACTCGGCCATCCAGACATCCAGACGTGTCCCCCTAATTTGCTCCCATGTACGATCATCACACTCCGAAAGCTTAGTCTCTTGTAGAAGTATCATGTCAGGGCACCATGATCTCAGATAGCGACCAAGTGTTCGACGCCTCTCAGCCTCCCCGAGGCCGCGAACATTCCAGGATAGGACTTTCATTGGGAGATTGCCTTGCCCTTTGCAGCTGTGGTACAGCTGCGCATTCCTTCGTGTTCCACCTTCCTCACCCTTCTAGCACTCCTTCGGCATTCTTTAAAGCCGGATGCAGCGGCTACAATGTCAACTTCAGTGGGCGTCCGGTCCTTCAACCGAGTTTCTATAGCGATCCATTTTGTATTAACAAAACTATGAATGTACAAGTGTGAGACAAGAAACACTACCTATAACCCAAATTGTTGGGCTCATACTACCCAACTCCCCACTCATTCAACAAAAACAATATGTAGTGTACAAAGTTCTCTATATAAGATTGCACTATTGTTCAAGTTGTTAAGAAGACTCATATAATAAAATGGGGAAGATCATAGTTTATTACTTGTGATCTGAGCCAATTTCAATTTTCCTGCCCATGTAAGGAAAATTTCAATTAGACTGCACTAATCTTTTACATTCAACACATTGCCCAACTGAGTCGATTTTGGTAATTAAGGACAGCATAAGAGGCATATTAAAGTCCTATCTTTAACATTCAATCTCATTAAACTGCGAATAATTTGCATAATTCAGTAAGCGAAATCAACAAACTCATGGTTGGAGGCCTTGCTTTGACACCTAGGTTGAATGATACCAATAGGATCACTTTAGCCTCTAATTAAGCTAAATTGATTCTACTGGCATCATTCAAATATGAATAATTGTAGCAACATCTCTTAATTCACAAGTATTTCTCATTAGAAGTATGCTAAAAGTGTTATAAAAAATAGTACTTCTCCAGTTGATAATTTATTTGAAAGGACAGTTGATAAGCATTGAGGAAGAAAGCACAAACCAATAAAAACTGCTCACAATCCAATGTAATATCTAAAACCAGAATGATATGAAATTCATGTATTTTATCTCTGAAAAAATAGTACCTCTATCAGAGGATAAAACCGTGAGAGCTGCCATGTCTCTTTCTCTGAGGTCCGATCCTTTCTCAATGTATGCTTTTTCTGACAATAAATATGAACAATTGTTTTTTCAGGGAATATTACATAAAGATGCACAAGAAAGTAGAATCTTCAAGCATATCAAAACATAAATTACCTTGTGCATATCAAATTTTAAAGAGAAACCACTTCCAGATGACTTTTTGGTATCAGATCCTCCCAAGTAGCGCATGTTATTAACAGCAATCATATCATCTTGAGATAATTGTGCAAGCTGGCAAAAATCAGAAGTTTATCTTCACGTCTAGTTTACTGTCAAACTTTAATTGTATAAGCAAAAGGCAATAAATCCACCAAAAGCATTCGTATTGATAAGTTATCATTTTTTTCTTGTTTTGACAGTTCCCTCCACTCCCAATATCCAGTCATCCTTGCCTTTCCCCTTTGTTCAACACTGTAGGCTTTGGCTATAATTGTGAATCTCCAATGAAAACTCTCCAACACCTTTTATTGCTAAATTATTCCCTTAGAACACATCATGATTATGTTGAAAAATGATGTCAGTGTTATTCTTTCTGCACGACAATCATGTGCTGTACATATCCCATAATTATAAGGTAAGTTTGAGCCAGTAATATATCTACTGGCTAGCAAGCTAGCTATAGCATCAATGCATGTAATCAGAATTCAAGATGAGATCTGTGAAAATGACACTTTCCTCTGATATTGAGTTTACAATCGGCCACATCTGAATAGAAAATCCTGAGCAGTGCTAAAATTGTAACCAAATGGAAGTTTTTCAACAAAACAAAGTGTGTCCTACCTGTATAAATGTTTTCTTCCTCACTTAGCCCTATTTTTAGCATAAGTTTAAATATCATTTATACCTCTTTACAAAGTAATTAAAACTCAAATCTGGTCTATTCAACCCTAAGACATCCTGCATTGAAAATCTGTGCCATGGTTACCCATGTTGCCATAAAGGATATATCAAATAGAGAATCAGACTTGGACAAAAGTATCTTATGTCATACCATGGCAATTCTTGGTTCACTCATGTCAGTGAGAGCTAAAAGTTTGTTATACACACATATATTCGCAAACTTAAACTTCTGTCAAAAGATTAAATCCAAAATGTTCTTTTCCATCATATATATTTCAGATGAATTTTCGTATATTACATAGTAATTGAGACCCCAAAATCAAGTTAAATAGACACAACATATATAAAACTAGCCACAAATCAACCAATTATTGTATGTTGCAAGAATCTAAAATACAGAGTTATTTTTAGAGATAAATATACAGAGCTTTTAGATGCTTTATGTAACTGGAAATACTTTCTTCTCATAGGAAGTAATTTTTATTCACTTAAAATCTTACATGCTCTTGAAAGTTCCAGAAGTATCAACAGTATTTGCTTTATGTACATCAATTAGTCTATGCAAACTCTGACGTAAACACAATTTTTTGGCAATATAAGTTCTTCTGTTTCATGCATTTTCAAACATGTACCTTGAGAGTAAGCCCTATGGACACCTACGCAAGTCAACTGATGAACACTAATAAATCAAGAACCATAATACATAATAAAAATGATACATTCCACATTCATTCCATTAGTTCTTTCAAGATTCACTTGATAAATGCCGTCTTGTTGAAGCCAAGTTGCAGAAATGCTTAAACATTCATAAAAATAAGACTTCGGGAGGTAATAAAGCACACTGGTTTTACTAACTTGCATCAGCTTTGATCCTTTGTCATCTTCAAACTTCTCAGGGTAAATTGATGCATAAATCATCATCAACCGCAATTTGTTTTCACGGCTGACATCCTGTGGATAAAGGAAAATGATTGTCAAACAAAAGGGATCAATTGCATACAGAAACAAAGGCAAAACTTACTTGATTTGTCCTCAAAAAATTTATAAGGTCTTTTGTCCCAGCATCACCAAAGACAAGATCTTGCTCTAGCTGTCCAACTTCCCGAAGCCCTTGTTCTTTTATTATCCTATTAATTTTCCCTGCTATCTGAAAAGAGAACTCATATTAGACTGAATAAAGTTCAAGAATTGGTTAATGGTTTAGCATTATTAGATGGCTTTCTTATTCTCACCAATACCATTCAAAAGTCAACTGGAAATAATATATACACGCGAGTCTATAGAATCCATGACCAATTCTGAAACTAATGTCAATGGTAGGTTCCAGTACACTATTTCATAATTCTAACAGGAAGATGTACCAAAATAAAATTGGGTTTCTACACAAAGTTAGATGATTGAGATATATAATACATAGTGAATATTTATTACCAGAAAGAAAGATTCAAGATTGTAGAAACCATGAACAATCAAATAATGACCAAGAGCAAAAGTTACAGCTGGCATTGTACAATTATCCCAATATATACTTTTCAAACTGTCATTAAGAAATGCAGCCTTGAGATTGTGTTATCACAATTATTTACTAAAGGCTCCGTCAAACAACCTACAAAGTAGAGATCAGAAATACAAACATGCAGTATAGTTGATTAAGGTATATCACTACAAAGTGTTTGTCCACGTACATTTAAATTCGGGGAGTAGTATATTGCACGTTATATATTGCAAGGTGTTGCTCACAAGTCAACCAAAATTACGAGTATGTGTGTGTAAAAACTGTTATGTGGGAAGTATACTCATTGCCCCCCTTCTAAAGTTTACAACATGGATGACTAATCAAGTACACAGTCAACCTTTTCTCCTTCAAAAAGAAATTAGATGCATCAGGAACATAGTAGGCAAGTTTAGTCTCAAAATGACAACAGAAACTGATGCCAAAAGTTATAAGAAACATCTGTGATGTTGGACACCAAAGAATAATGCCCCACGTATGTTTCCGAAACCACTTCTAAAGAAGCTGATTCGATAGGACTCTAAAATTTCAAAATCTTACATATTTACATTAAACGTAATTAGAGAGATCTGCATTTTTTTCCTTGAGAATTTGTGAAAGAATAGTTTAACATGCTAATTAGGTGATAAAATGGATGTGGAAAAGCCAAAAATACAGCTGAATGCCTCTTGCCTTGAACTCTAAAGTAACATGACTTAATAATTAATCTTGTTCCTGAGGTCCTTTTTTCTGTTAGCGGTTAGTTAAATGGCCAGTGAATGTTAATTATTTTCAATCAACAAAGAAATCAGGAATAATTCTGCATCAAATTTTAAGGAAAAAACTGACCTCTACATGTAGCGAAATTTTATCAATTTGCTCACTGTACTGTGGTAAAGCTTGAACCATCTTTTGCAAATCCCTAGTTGACAGCTCGCCCCTGTCCAAATGAGATGACTAATTATGAAGAAAAATACTCATTCGATATTATTTCAAATTTTATGAATAAGACTATGCATGTTACTTTTGGAAAATACCAAACCCAAGAAGAAAGGCACAAATTGTGATAAAAAGAGGAATTAAAAAAAATGATGCAGCAGATAACAAGGGTCATTTCAAAAAATCAAATCATTCTGCTGTTATAACAACTAACAAGCTTAGATTCTTTTACTACCACATTTTGATCCTGAAGCAGAAATCACAAAACTTTTGAATAGTAACCTTGAGCTTTGATGAATTTGGGCTGCTTTATTTTTTGAAACAAAGTTTGTCATCTTGTCATGCAATCTTTCACTAGCCTGTTACACAATTAATTAACATTAGCAGATAGCATCTATTGGAATATACTACAACGATGAGAACAATTGAACTGACATCAGCTATGTGAGCATGCCGAAGCTCAACCCAAATAGGATCATGCTCCTCCAGAAGGACTTCCTTCTTTTCAGCCGGTCCTGTTTTGCTGGGAACCTTAACATAAATAGCAAAATCATGATCATGCAAGAGATAGTATACCCTATAGACATCACTTGCATAATACTAGGAATCAGCAGCCTTACCTCGTGGGTGTATTTGTTACCATCCATATTTAGCAAATCATGGCACATTGCATCATATGTCCACTCATGTATGACAGGAGCAATCTGTAGCATTCAGAAACATTGCCACAGAAACAATCACTTAATAGCAAAGAGTTAAATGAAGCAAGAATACTGCAAAGTACTAACGATACCTGGTCTATGGAACGATCAACAATGAGTAGCTCACATGTTTCTCTTTGAGGAAATCCAGGAATTTCTTTATACTTTGCAAGGCAATTCCAAACTCCAGCGGCTAGCTTAGTTGGAATCAAATCACGTAGCGTTGTCATTGTTGAAAGATCCAATGATGATTTAGCAGCACGGTAACGTACATAAGGAAACTCCTGCAGGAAATGAATACAACTATTGAAAGAAATATGAAATAACTTTCTCTACTTCCCTCCTCTCACCCTCTCTCATTCTTTCACACTCATTCGTCATTCACACACAGACTTGTACAGGCATAGAAAAACTACGTGCCATGAATGACTACAATTATAAATGTGGAAAAATATATGATTTTCATATTAAGCAAATCATATGCCTTTTGCTTGACAAATACACTAATTATGAAACGCCCCTTAAGTCAAATCAACAGAAATATAACATCAGAAAAGGTCAGTTAAGTGATAAATGGTTTGGATCTCCATAAGGAGACAACAAAAGTTCGAAATCCAGTAAGTGTCATTGTTTATAGTGGTGAACTTACCACTTGATGTTTCAAATTGCAAAAGCAATTACTCCTTCGAAAAAGGGCTAATGTCATTACTTGTAAAGTCACACCAGGGCGATAAGCTGTTAATTGCTTGAATAAAAAATGTCAAGCCTAACTCTTGAATTTAAATCGTAGTGACAAATGTTTAAATCATCTTTCTTAGCATATCTAATTCGCCCATACTGTTTAATCGCTCATTTACAGATATTGAACTCTACAGATTATCATATTTTTCATCAACAAAATCTACCAAGAATATGTTGAATCATATACCTTCAAAGAGCAAAGTACTGTAGCAATGCGAGTGGCCATGGTATTCAAACAGACGTTATATTCATTAGAGGCTTCTGCATTTTCAGCGAATAATTCTTCCAAGGCCCTCTCGTGATCAGTGACAAAACCCTGAATGAAGTAATAGGAGCTGTTCACATATGCATTGGTTGTAACAATTGTGCCAAATTTGGAGCTAGAAATTAAGTTCAATGTGACAACTGAAACACATCATCTACAAGATACCATATTTAGGGTTCGGTGAACAAACAAATATACCTGACTATCAATAGCAAAATATTCCAGGTTCACCTGCAAAATTCAACAATTGGGTTCATGAAGCATGTTCCTTTTTATTGATTTTATGGCAAAATGTTACTGACAGAAAATCAGTTTTCCATTTATGCAAAAGAAACAAATCTAACCTCACTCAATGCCGCGATACGAGGTCGGACACTTGCGTCACTTTTGATATGCTGTACTAGTTCTCTAGCAGCAGTTGAACTGAAAAAAACATATGCCCTAGAAGAAAAATAAATGACATCATATCACTAAGTGAGAATTAAGTGCAATACTACCAATGAAACAACATTGGTATACAAAAAAATGTGAACTGCAAGCATACTTCCTGTAAAGAGGTGTCCTTCCTGACATGTCCGACAAAAACATCACCACACTGTATAAAACAATTTAGTATTGTTTAGAATATGAATAAAAAGGATAGATTTGTCTTCTAGAAGCTCCGTTTAACAAAAAAAGAATAGTTCATCAAATTCAAAAATTTGGCATAGTAAAAGAACATCTCGAAATATCATGGGCTCGAATCCAGACAAACTCATGAATTGAATGGATCTCAAGAGAGAACTCTCATGTACTATCCAGATGAAAACTTAGTTGTGTTTGCCTTGTCCTTCTTCGTCCTTTATGAATGTCAAGTTATGCATATCTCGTGGCACAGACTTGTCGATGAAATGTATACTTTGATTTGATAAGTTACCACTATACATCATATAGATGCAAGCCAATGCTATTATTTTATAATGTGCTCAGTAATACCTTAACTAATCTGATTATCAATAATAATGGAGTTAGAATCTCTTGCATTACGAAGAGGTAAGCCATGCACCATACTAGATTACTGAAGATGAATGTACAATAACAAAAAATTTGCAGTCCCATTTCCAAATAAGATACAGCTTATGGTATCCGGGTTTACAGCGTTGACCAATATGACAATAAGTCCTGTATCAGATAACCTATGAACTACTTCGAAGAATGGTATCACCAATAGTCCAATCAGTGCTGAAAACTTTAACACTTCTACTCTTCTAGTCCGTGGAAATCTATGCGAGAATTCGCCTGCCGTTAGCATCTGTGTCACTGAGTCATATTGGTAATACAGATATGAAAATTGGCAAAATCAAGTGTATTTTGGGATACTGATGAGGTAAGGGACTCCTTTAGTATTGTAACAAACTAGTTCTTTTGTTGCCTTTGTTCTTTTTTAACTTTTTAGAACCACTTAATTTGGAAAAGGACCAATATACACTGATACATGATTTGACATTTCATACAGAATTCCCGGCCCTCTATACTATACTCAGTAGTAATTACACTTCCAGAAATTGTTTACCAAAACAGTAAGAACCTTCTGTTCAAGCAGTTTGCCATCATTTTTTAATCCCAGATAAATAATGTTTCAACAAGTAAAATGAAGTACAAGGATAACACATAGATATTGGATGAAATTTGAGATGCATGAATATAGTACATTTAAATATGTAAATCATATATTCTTATGCAATAACATGTTTCTATCATCAATAACTTGTTTCTAAAGTCCATAGTTCCACAAAAATCTTAAGATAAATACAACAATGGAAGTAGCAGAAGTATAGGGTCCCAATCATAAATGGAGAAACAGAAACTAACAAAATAAAATCTAGAACAAGATATTACTTTTCTTTCGTTGGCTGGATAAAGTATACAGCGTCCATGGATGGCAATGGCTGTCTTCGCTTGTATAGGTCTTCAACCACTGAAAGAATTTACATTGCAACTTAAATCACAGAACAAGAGAGCATTTACTAACAAGAAAAAGAGCAAGCAAGGTGCCAGAGGCAAAGGCTTTTGGCAGTGCTATAGTTAGTTGTCGTTTCTTCAACAAGTCTTTTGTACTAAATGGACAACATTCAAAATAAAATATAGAAACACTAAAGCATATAAGATAGCAGCACTCCAATTCAATCACATTCCAAAAAAAAAAATCTACGTGAAAAGAAAACACTCAGTAACCATGTTTATAGGATATTGAATAATAATGAGCTTATTTGTACATTCACAAGATCTTTTTTTCGTTCCCTCCAAAGAACATCCATGTCCGTTCCAAACATTCATTCAGAATCATTTGAATGTTCAAGTCGAAGATATAAATGACAATGGACACACTGGTGAATGTCCAGCAAACCACAAAAAGATGCCAAATGCCAAATAACCAGCAAGTGAAGTAGTAAAGAGACTGGTAAGTTATCCGATATGTAATTTTGTAACGGAATTCAGTAATTATCTGTCATGCTTCAGAAAGAAGCATCATTGTGATGAATTTGTGTCATTTTCAAGGCCTGTGCATGCTCTTCATGCTCATCCTTGAGGAATGCATCATTGAATGGTCGACCTATCACTTCAATCTCAAAGCAGATTGTTCGTACATCTATAATATACAGCCCTAGAGCTTGAATTCCCCAGCCATGTACAAAAGTAGTTGTGTATCTAGACAATCTGAAAGCTGAAATATGACGATGAACACAATTTTCTGAAGAGAGCCACTTGCAACTTACATGAAATCCCTTCATCTGTGATATCTGCCATCTTACAAGCATATGACATTATTCTAACAGTAAATTTATCCATGATGAGTACCTACAAGAGACAACCAAGAGTTTCAAAATATGAGTCTTATTTAACAAAGACAGTAAAGAAACATGAAACAAATAAAACAACATAAGTTACATTAAAGCGTTAGAGCACCACATATCAACACAACATATTAGAAAAATGATTGTGGATGAAAGACTATATTCACCCAGATCAGCCTAAATACACAAGTATATATGTTATTCTTGCGGTGGCTTTCTCCAGACTCCATGCACTTTCAGCAGACCCGACAGGCACGGTGGTGGGTTTTTGTCGGAGCATGGCGGATCCTGGGCTCCACTTTTCAAGTCGGCCCTGTCAGACCGATGTTTTGAGGAGCTCCATAGACTCATCGATCGGATCTCGAGGTTCCATTCAGACGAGTCTAGAGCAGATAGATGGGTATGTATCGCCGGCAGATACTCGACAAGAGGGGTATACAAACAATTGCTTGTGGGTGGCACAGTATTCGTGGACGTCAGCATTGACACCTCACACATCTCGCGCACACGCACACCGCTTAAAGTCAAGAGTTTCGATTGGCTTTTGTGGCGCGGGAGGCTCCTCACCAGAGTTTACAGGACAAAATGGGTGCCACATGCAGACCCCACGTACGCTTTATTGGCTTGGAGAAGGAGGACATAGACCACCTCTTCTTCACCTGCCACATTACATTAGAGACACGGCATAGTTTGGGAGGAGCAGACGCATTTTGGGACTCGCTCAGGGCACTTGGTATGCATGCAAGCACAGTGTGACGACGGTCATGGGTTGTTGGCCTAGCTACGACGTGGGCAATATGGTTGTAGTGAAACCTCACCATCTTCAGGGGAGAGAGATGTTGCATTGAAAATATTGTACATCATGCATACTTTTTGGTTCGCGAGTGGAGTTTTGGCTAGTCATCTTTTTGGGCTTTGGTGGTTCCGACTTTTGCGAACCACCTTACACACTTGTACATTTTGTTTTAATTAATACAAATGGATGACTACTATAATTTGTAGTTGTCCTTCCTTGCATAAAAAAGGGGTATTTCTTTCATATCTGCCCCGTCAATACTTAGGGTATATTTGCATAGTTGTACGTGGAAGTCCTCTCATCGCTTCCATGTATGTATTCTGTGCATGCCAGCACAAGTGAAATGGCGGATTGACCTCTGTTGTATCAATTGTGCTCTCCTTGCATGATGGGTCAAGCAGATCACGAAATCCAAAGTTGATCTATTATGTTTAGTTCTTCACCTCTTACGGTAGAGACATCTCTTGGGATTCCCATCCGGAACTGGTATGGACGTCCCTCATCATTTTGGCGATGCATTTTGAGGGTCATCATACTCATGTGACCATTCTTCTCAGCTTCCCTCGGCTCTGGGATAGATTTCTCTATTTGGCGACATGAGAAAACACCGGACAACACTCTCGCCGACATGCTGCCGAGGCTGGCGACGCTCACAACAGATCATACCGCATCAGTTTCAGATTTTTGGACACCATATAGTGAGTGGATCATATGGGGAATCGTTGGCACCCCAGTTCAGATTTGGCTTTTAGAACCAATGTATTGTGGAGCTTTTGGCACTTAATGAGAGGATCTCACATTTCATCAAAATGGCTCTAGGACATATGGTTGGACATGGCACTCCGAACACTTTTCAGCAA
Source organism: Pontederia paniculata (assembly GCA_001647135.1). Lineage (NCBI taxonomy): Eukaryota > Viridiplantae > Streptophyta > Magnoliopsida > Commelinales > Pontederiaceae > Pontederia > Pontederia paniculata. Next base: position 144,431 of record LTAE01000047.1, read on the forward strand.
GGAATATGTATTTGTGCTTCTTCCAATGAGCACGCCAAGTTGGACAATGAACGTATATTGAGGACCCGAATACCATTCCAAGTGCCAGATTTTTTCTTGGCTCTTGAGGTGAGGACAAGATTCTCGCCAAAGTCTACAGAGCAAGATTGGCACCCGACAAGGATCAGAGGAGGATTTCACCCACTTGTTCTTTTAGTTTCCCATAGTTGCCGAGGTCTGTTGTCGTATGTGCATCAGGGAGATCGACCCCTCTGCAGCAGACGCCTTCTGGAACTCGCTCCGAGCATTGGAGTGCAGGGGACACAAGGTTGAAGACAAGCATTGTGAGGGTCTTTAGTGGTCACATGGGCCATTTAGCTTAAACGTAACAACATCGTCTTCCAGGAGAGAGGTTCTATATAGATAACATTGTATATCACATCTCTTTCTTGATCCGATAGTCCAACTGCAAGGAGAGAGGTTCTATCAAGAACTCCAACTGCAGGAAGTAGACTTCCTCACGCCTGCGGTTCCGCATGGGAGAAGGGCTGAACAATAACTTTCATTTTCAGAGCATTGCATTGTCCAAGGGACTACGGTGCTTTGTATTACAGTTGAAGGAAGCAGATAGAACATGGAGTACCAGCTCCGTAACCAAAATTACATGGTTTGGAAGAGAAATCAGATAGAAAACACATAATAAAAGTGGTTATTTTGTTTTGTTCCAACAGTTCTGATCTGTACTAAAGAAATTAAGAAGTCTTGAGGCAATTTTGATGCATGTATTCACCAATACGTGCCAACAGGCAAAGCAAAAGCATCAATAAATATAATGCTCAACATGAAATGATACAGCAGTAGCAAATGAAACTCTAGAATTCAGCACGCCTTTCCTAGTCGATTCTTATTTTTTAAACAACTTTCTCAAAGCCAGCCATAAGCTGTACTTTTTCTCTTTATTTTGAAAAGGAATTTTCTCTTTATTGGAGTTGGTCGACATAAACTCGCTCCAGGCTGCTTAGATTTCACATGGTTTAACCAAGCAATCAGTGGTCCCCTCAAATGGCATTTTGATATAGGGCGACTCCAAAACGAGCATCCTAAATGTGGTTTCATCCAGACCAATAACAAAAGGTATAGTTCATGGTCAACATTAACAAATTCAAAGAATGAAGACTGTCCAACTCTATGAGCTATGAATACAAACATGGCTGTGTGTTTTTTTTAGCTTTGATACATACTTGTGCTATAGATAGCATTATTAACCTTTTT